>JAPMAF010001393.1:0-11191 GCA_026537445.1 Silvatares holzenthali
CGCGATAGCGCCGCGCCGCCATTTTGGATACGAAATATTGAAGCGCGATAGCGCTGCGTAGACGTCAAACGGTTAAAAATACATCTTTAAAAATATATTTAAAAAAAATCAGAAATGCATTTAAAAATACATATTCACTCTGGACTAGAAAAAAGTGGTAGATCTTGTACCGCCCTGGAGCAATACCACAATACCACCGTTCAGTGTTGTAAGCCGTAAACTGTAAACTGAATAATCAGGTTTTCAATTACTCCTCTGACCGCTACACAGCATTTACATGTACAATTTTTTTTTATTAGAAAATTTATACATATGATTACAGTTTTTTTATGGTCTTTTCTTTATTTCTCTTTTTTCCGCTTAGATCTCGCCAAGCACTTGGCTTGTCGGCGGGCTTCTGCTTATACAAAGGACTTTATATTAAAATAAAAGAAGGAAATACTTGAAAAAAACAAACAAAAAAGAAAAGAGAACAATACAAGTAGAACATACAAATTCAAACAAAACAGAACATTGAGAAAAAGCTAAAGTTTAAAAAAACAAACAATGAATTACAACAACTACTCAGTGAGAAAACTATGATCGTCTGGAAGGCTATTTAACAATCGAGGTACTACCACATCCATGGTCCGGTCCACGAAGTAGTAATGGGTCCTGGGAATAACAAAAGATGTCCGACTATTTCGTGTTAGGTGCTTGTGAGTATTACAAGTTTTGATGGGACCGTCACCATATGGCATATGCTGAAGGATTTTATTCTTAAGTAGAAGCCTGGCTGGGAGGACGTAATTGTACAGTGTGTTACAGACCCAGACGGATGGTGGTGTCATGGTGTCTCATGTGTAGTATAAGATAAAAAAAAATACCGTGGTGTGGGTGGCTGAGATCTGGGAGTAATACTTCTTTGTTCAAGTAGACTAGAGGTGCTTCCACGGCTTTGGAGACTGCTCCGTTTGCTGCTACCGCCTTCTGCAAACATGACATTACATTAATTTATATTATTTGCATGTATATACATATGTATGTTAGATAAATTGAGTCTTACAAGCGGCAGCGCCGGCGCTAGACGCCTAGCAGTGCCGCTTCGTTCGTCTCCAGCTTTCTTAACATTTAAATATATTAATAGTTGTTAAAGTACATCAAAAATTAGTACAAAATGTGTGGAATTTTAAGCCGATAAAACTGTTATCAAAACATAATTTTAAATATTAAAGTATCCCACTTTTTGCGAAAATTAGCAATTCACTATTAAATAATAGTAAATGTATAAATTCAGTGTTGGGACTGGTGCATGGCAGCATCTAAGTAAGCGTGCTGACAGGTATAATGCACATTCACATCACATCTGGCCAGTACCCAAATAGCCAAGCTGTGTCCATACAATCTTTTAGAACAATAGGCATGGGATCTGGGCAGGATTACATGCATCTATGATGCAGATGTCTCGGATACTTCTTCAATACTTCTGTGCTCTCGGAGAATGAAATGCTCATGTCTACAAATACACACGCATAATAATTCCATCTCAATAAAAAGTTTCAATATTTGGACCTATTTGGAAGACGGCACCTATTTGGAAGACACCTATTTGGAAGACGTTGACATCAACTACACGGAGGAGAGAAGGAGGATTACCCCGGATCTTCACAAGACAACCATTAAGAATTAAATACATCATAATCAACATAACATTATATTTCTTTATTTTGTTCTATCACATTTTGTCACTATAATTTCAATATAAAATCTGCAAAAATGTTAAATAAGATATTTAAGTATAAAGCTGTACAGCGCTCTTGAGGTGATTTTTTCACGAAAACAGCGCTTGATAAATTATCCATATAATAATAATAAGATGTCACTTACCAGCTTCTGAGGGAAACATAATGTCCTCCCGTCTGAGATCATCGTCGCTCTCAAAGTCATCGTAGTGCCTCCGCCTCAGGTCGTCCACAGAGCCATTGGACAGCGGGGCCATAGCTAAGCTGGCACTCGTCATGCTGCTGACAGTATTCACAACTCCTCCCATTCCCGCCACCGGAGATCTATTGTAGTATGTGTCCATTGCCTGCAAAAAAAATTACACCTTCCTGTACCATTTTTTTTATTTAAATATTCCCACACAGAAGGCACCACCGAAGCTGGCCTATAACATCATAAGATGATATGTGAGATGAAGAAGACTTAGGGATAGGGCAGAATTAATGCGGGACTTGAAGAGGCCCATGTTATAGGTAGGAGGAAACACAAACGGCGGAAGGACATTCCACAGCCGGGCCGTCTCACACAAGGACTTAGAGAATCTATTAGTTCTCACGCACTCAATATCAACTGTGAAGTGGTGACAGGTGTTCGCAAAATGCGTAGCTCTGCCAAACACAGCAGCTCGAGGAATCAGTGATGCTAGTTCCCGAGAGTATCTTCCATGAAAATATTGATAAAACAAACAGATCATCCCGACCTTTTTTCTGCGCTCTAATGGTTGAAGACCAGCAGTAAGTGCTGGATTATTTATTAAACGAACCGCACGCCTATGCACAGAGTTAAGGGGATTTTTTACATACTTGGGAGCTCTGGACCAAAGAGGACTACCAAACTCAATTGTGGAACGCACCTGCGATTTGTATAGAGCGAGTAGCTGGGGCCCACAGAAGAATCTCCGAGCTCTATACAACACACCCATCTTCCTAGAGGCTAATACTATTACTAATTACAATGTTTTATGCAAATTTATTGTATAAGGTTGCCACTCCTATCAGTTACTATTACACACAGGACAGCCTGTATATGTCATGATTCGTATACTGTTATTGTGATGATGGAATTGAAATAACAAAACATACAAGTAAACTAACTAAGAGGGTACATATGTGGAGTCCAAGAGAAGAACAAAGTAGTATAGGAAGACAAAAGTAAAGAAAGAATACAGCAGGAAAGTAGCTAGTGAAGAGTGGCAATTGTTAGAGACGTTTAGTATGACATGAGAGAGGTCAATATCTAATACTGGATATAATATAGCTGATGTGATGATATATAAAATTATACCACAGTGATTATCAGGTAATGGATAACAATAATTAGTGTAATAGAATAGTTGTATAGTCCCAGGTATGTTGTAAAAGAAGAAATACCATAGAAATAGTTTAGAAAACAGACTAACACCGCCGCATATAATTGGTGCCTAAGATGAAATTGTATTAGCTTTGTCATTAGAGGTGAGACATTTAATGCAAATGCAAAATTTATTATAATAATAAAAATATCAGATGTCATAAAACTGTATGAGATAAGTAGCAAATGAGAAAAATTATTCAGGTACTTCATACTTTTCTGCTGCTGTAATTAAAATACATTGGATGCAGTAATGTAGTTTCGCTATTTTTGCGTGCATTTGTTTATT
This sequence comes from Silvatares holzenthali, assembly GCA_026537445.1. Classification (NCBI taxonomy): domain Eukaryota; kingdom Metazoa; phylum Arthropoda; class Insecta; order Trichoptera; family Pisuliidae; genus Silvatares; species Silvatares holzenthali. Next base: position 3,401 of record JAPMAF010001393.1, read on the forward strand.
TACTAGATTTACTTAAATGATACTCCATCAGTAATGTATATTCTATTTTATAGTAATATGCACCTACATAATATTGCAATGTTATATTATTATGTATCTATTTTATAAACATTAATTCTGTTAATAAAATATTCTAAGTGCAATGTGTACAGCGCCCTTGAGATGTAACTATTGTATTAAATGGCGCTTTATAAATAAACTGATTTGATTGATCAGAAGCTACAATCTTCATCCAGCTTTCAGGCAACAAACAGACTCAATGATGGAAGAAATTTGGTCAGGTAAATAGAAAATAAAACTAAGCCTTCCCAATTTGTCATTTTTAGATGATTCTCAGCAGCCGAATCAAAATGGGACCTGGCATTGTTATGTTGTAAAGTTGACATATCTATTCTTCTATTCTAGCCATTGAGCCGCTGACGAAAATCATGTTGGGCAACCTTTAATGCAGCAGCTAATTCTGATTGTGTTTGGTATGATCTTTGTCCAGTACTGCTTCCAATTTTTATTTTAGTTTTCCATGCTCTGTATTCTTCATAGAAATCATTATTTTTAAATCATCAAAACGGCTTTTTGCAAATTTTCGTTCAGGAGTTTACCTTAAAAAGTATTCCATTATGATTAAAAGAAAGAGTTTTCACTTTGTAATTTATCACTTTATTAAAAGATTTTCAAGCACTAAGTTAGTGCTTGAAAATGGTTTGATTAAAACCGAAACACGTCGCCAACTCTTTAAGTAGTGATAAATTACAAAGTGAAAACTCTTTCTTTCAATCATAATGGAAAATCGTAACTATCACAAAGTAACTACCGAGAACATCAAAAATATTAAAAAATATTACTGCAAAATGAAGTAATATAATTTTGGTTCATTCATCCATTGAGATCGAAAAATGTGGTTGTGAATAATAAAAAATATGGATTTGAATGAGAATTTACCTGCAGCGTAGGCACTACATGATGCAGTTGATGATGGTGATGAGGCTGGAGGGGTACTGGAGGTGGTGGAACGCCCAGGTCCTCCAGCTCATCCCACCAAGGAGGCAGCAGTAGACGAATGTCAGCCCGCTTCACCACAACCTCCTCCACTTCCATACTGCCGATGCCACCCAACACCTAAAATTACACAAATTAATCAATTAAGTAGCAAAATTTGTCAAAATTTATATCAAGAGTAGAAACTAAAATATCTATGTAATTTTTTTATCAGGTTGGCAACATTCAAATCAGATGTCAAACTCTTATTGAGGTGCACCACCATCCATTTGGGTCTGTAATATTCAGTGCAACTGCAGCACAGCCATAACTAAACATGTAAAATGCTGTGTAGCAATAAGAGGATAGAATGAAAATTATTAAGTTCATTTCATTTCACGTGACGTACAATACTGAACGATAGTATTGCTCCAGGGTGATACAAGATTTACCACTTTTTTCCAGTCCGGAGTGAATATATTTATTTTTTTATGCATTTTTGATTGTTTTTATTTTTCTTAGATATATTTTCAAAAGCTCAAAATCTAAAATTGCATTATTTTTTTCTTTCCAGCGGGATTAGGGTTTTAGTAAAGTATCCTAACTGCTAGACCATGAGGCTGACAAACTATATTTTTCTGTGTTATTCTCTTCACATCTTTCTAAAGTCAGGTCTCATTATTAGATCCAAGTGGGCTTTGGACAGGTGGAAATTTTCTCCACTTCGATCTATCTATGCCCAGCCCAGTTCTCAATCCCTTATACCATCTCTCTTATAAAGTCTTAAGCTCAGTTCGGCTGCAACTTAATATCATTTTGGTTCATCGACACTTTTGCATCCTTGCAGTTGAGCGATAGTTAAGCATTTAAAGTAATTGATATAACGATTCTAATTATATGACCTGCTCATGTCCGTACATTCTTCTTACCAGCGTTTGCAGATTAGAATAACACAGAACACTACATACATCAACATCTCGAGTTTTCAATCCCTTATAACGTCTCTCATGCAGCTATCTTCTTAATATCGACTTTGGGAAACGTGACGCTTGCATACAAAATTCAGCAAGGTCTACCTATCAGCACTATGCATGTCACATTGACATTTGGGAAGAATCTCGCTACTAGAACTGCAATAGATATCTATGGAAACTCAACTTTTCTGATCCTTAATTTATTACAAATACCATACTAATATTTTTTTACTGTAATTAATCACAACAATGTTAATGAAATACATCAGATATGTACAGCAATCTTGAGATGATTCTTTCATAAAAATTCTAGACATAATAAACAAATAAATATCTGAAGTCAGTACTGTATCCTTTTTTTTTTTGAAAAATAAAGATATATAAATACTGAGAATGAAGTACATTATTATCTTGTAATATTTCAACACTAAGCTGCAAGCTGCTTATTTATTCAGACTAATATTATGCTCTAGCTGAGACTTGAACGCAAGTTCGATGTTTAATACAATCCACCTTAAAACGTTTATTATGCAAAACTTTTATAAAAATTTGAAGAGAAAATCAAAGCTCAGAAACAGTACTGACTACTTCACTAAAGACAGATAATTATGTCATTATTTGTAATATTTTCCTGCCCATATAGCGCCAACTAGAATATAAATAAATAATAATCAATTATTTTATGAAAGGAATATTCATTTCACTGCTTAATTATTTCCTGTTATTCTTGTATTATTATCTCTCGAGGATATACGTAGAATAAAATAATAATAAATTCCCATTATTAGGTACTTTACCGACCTGCCAGTCACTCGTTATTTAGACAGGCCCGTGGATGAGACTTAACTTGTTGCTATTGCAGAGTTTATGAAGCGTATCGGTCATTAAATTTGCAGCCATTGGTACGATTGTTAAATATAATTATTTGGAAGAGACCCTCAAAAACAAATTATTACAACTGGCAACATGATAAGGTAAATAAACTAAGATATTACTCTAGTCCCTTTGTAACTGAATAAAAAGAGCTTAATCAAATTGAATGCAGATTCGATTTTAATTTAAAAAAAAATAAAATTATTGTACATGATAGCTGGTTATGAATTGAGTGAATGTATGTTGTTTACTATATGTAGATGATGCGTTACTGGTGGCTGCAAGCACAGTGACTTGCAAATGTTGGCCACCAATATATATGAGCTATGCAAGAATAGTTATATTATTATGAATAGTATTTAGAAAGTAATACTGTTCGAGAAAGGCCACAAAGCATCTGAATGTAATATAAATGTTGAACATTTTCAGTATATAGGAACGAGAGCAAGTCGAAGAATGTGTGTATGTAAGATGTAACCAGGATATAGAAGAGTTTCTAAGTATTTAAAGAGCATCCTCAGCTTTGATTCATTTAATAAATAATTCAGCTCTCAAGAATAGTTTACACTTTGGCACTGGGGCACAAAAGGTAGAAGTCACTCTCAGGTACCGATGTCACTGAATCCTTAAGCTGTTGTATTTGGTAGAACCACGAAAGTCATCCCCTCACAGTTAACACAGGACGTATAATAACTAATGGATTCTTTAAATCAATCTTATGCAAAGCAGTTCAGTTTTAGAATGACCTTCAATATGCAGTAGTCACGAGAGAAAAAAAACAATATACAAAGGTAACCATCCGAGGTTTTACTTGGTAATGGATTTCGTGGCATTACCAAGTAAACCAAATTCTAAGGAACAACTTCATTTGTAGTCAAAATAATTATAGGACATGCATGAGAAGACATACAATTATGGACGAAGTAAGGACTGTATGTCAGAATAGCCATTTGATATTCAATCCTGCCTGCCGTAATTTAATACAAAATTACTAAGAATTTAATATTAAGTGACGATTAGTATCTGTACCAACCCGGCTAACAAAGGATTTGAAAAATAACTAAATATCAAAGATAAAGCGCGAATGCCTAGAAGAGTTAAATAAATAACGTCCATCCAGCAGAAAAAAATGTTGTGAACATAAGGAAAACGTTGCATAGTAAATAGATAGATTACCTACGATGTGTGAGTCATAAGATCAGTGTGAGATCACCAAACTCATTTAATCTGATAAGTATGGAGTAAAAGGTAGTTATAAATAAAAGAGATAGTAATGAATGAACTGATTAGGCGGCCATTGATCAATATGGTTAATTGATGTACGAAAAATTTTGTATTAATGAAAACAATGGCCTCTAAATATTTGCATTAATACAATATTCCTACAAGCTGATAATTACGTATTATTATTAGGGCTTTTCAAAGTATTCATGGACATCTGTAGAGGATAAATCATAGGATTCAAAAGGCACATACATACAGATTACGATAAAATAATTACATATATACATAAATTTACTTAGAATAAATATAGTGCATCTGCACCGGACAGTTTGATGCATTGTGGTCACAATTGATACATTGCGTTTCACAAATGATTCGTAAGTCAACTACTTTTGGGTTACGTTATACACATTGTATTCAAATAGTTCCAGGACTCTTGCTCGCAAAAAGTTACAGATGGCGCTATGTCTGATGAAACTGACGGGATGACATAGTAATTATCTTTTGCCATGCGTTATCACATGACTGCATAATTTCTAACCAACTCTGTTTTGTCAGCGTTCATTTGCTTAAAGCATGTGTGTTTATGATTGTCATTGAAAAAAAATGGTGTAAGGAACATGCACAAAATTTTAATACAATTCACCATCACACTGCTTCATCATAGGGGTAGGCAGAGTAAATCGAATGCCACACTACTCTATCCTGATACACATTCCTTGCCTCAAAAAAGCTCATATCACTCCCAACGCATGCTCTGCAATTATTACAACCGCAGACCATTCATCGATATTTGGATGACCTTATTATGCAATGTTTTCCTTGGGTGGCTTCTGAATATCAAGTCTTCAAAATTCACATCATAGATCTCCCATTGTTGGTGTTTAAACCTTGAAGAAACTCAACTGCTTCAAAATTAAAAATATAAATAATGCTGATCACCTTTTTTGAGTCAGTCTCAAAGCAAACAGATTTTATTTTCTGCAAAGTAAAGAATGTCCACCATTTGATTTAGTCATATATGGAGAATTAGGTTATTTACTGACCATCTATTTGATTGCCAGAAAGCCTTCATAACTGACTAACCTCTTGATCCATCACCTTCAGTGTTCACTTTACAAAATTTTCAGGTGGCTTCTATTTCAATGTTTTTGTTGCAAGATTCAACCTATCTTAGAATTATTTTGATGATATTTAAATAACAACAAAAGATCCATCGTGTTCTAGCAACAGGCTCACTATTTATCACATAGGTTTTGTGGATGAACAAGCGATGTTGCAACGATCACTGCTCTATAGCCACTTTAATGGTATGCTATCTCGAAACAAATGACTACTCTCTCCTCCCCTACCACTCCTAACTACCGAGTACTGTTAATTTAAAAAATATTCGGTTTCCATATGTCACCCTATATACAGATAAATCGTTGAACGAATTAGGATAAAAATAAAATGATTGACTCATGTCGATTAGGTATTTCTGTTCTTTGATAGCATCCATTTGAATACTACATCACTATTTATGTGTACTCTACAAAAAAAATGACGGGAAAACCAATGACAAAGTGATAAGATCTGCGGAGTAACGTAGTAGCCCTATGGCAATAATAGGCTTAGTCAAATGATATGTATATCAAAATGAATGCAAATGTATATGTGCGTGCATGCATACCAATGCATCATGCTCACACCAGATATTTCAAAAATAATATATAACTAGTGTATTTATCTGAGCACCCATCCAGACTGACACAATATACGAACGAAAAATCTGATTTCCATTTTGTATAAAATATGAATAGATCATGGTATATGTATGTATGTAACTGTTTTACTTAATATTTTAAACGCAATTTGTCAGCCTCGTGGTCGAGTGGTTAAAACATTTTACTAAAGCGTTGGAGGAACGCTGGAGGTCACAGGTTTGAATCCCGCCAGAGTGAAAAAAATATTTAAAAATGCATTTTTATGTATGTAAAATTCATTTTATCTATGTAAAATGCAATATGTATGTAAAATATATTAAAAAAAATTAAATTAGAAAAAATGCATTTTTAAAAATGTATATTCACTCTGGACTGGAAAAGAGTGGTAGCTCTTGTATTGCCCTGGAGCAATACCACCGTTCTGAATTGCACACCATGTGAAATGGATATATCCATGTTTCATGACTAGAACTGAATAATCAGGTTTTTAATCTCTCCTCCGACTACTACATAGCATTTACATGTGCATTTGCCCTGAATGCTATTGACCTAGACAGATGATGATGTGGTGTCTCATGTGTAATATAAGAAAAAAAATGTATTAGGTGTGTAAATTAATTCGGTCCATCTAGCGGTCAATTGCTGTCCTATGTAATTTTCTCACCTAATATCTGCAAAAGGCTTTATTTTTCAATTTTGACACCATATTCAGTTGATAAACATTTGGGTTTGTAACAATAATCTTGTGTTCATTTGATTCGAAAACGTCTAGATAAGAGTAAAAGGTTTTGTTTACATTTAAAGAAAACAGTCATTGAAGCTCATAAAAGCTTATGGTGAAAATGTTCCTACTGATAAATCATGCAAGAATGGTTTCAACATTTTGAAAGGGATGATTTCAGAATTGTTAACAAACCTCATACAATTTTGGCCGAAGAAATACAAGGATGCAAAATCGCAGGCATTAATTAATAAAAAAAAATGTCATCACTACATGAGCTGGTGCAACTGTTCATTGAACGTTGATCGATCAACCATTCCTGGGAGTTTGACAGCCATTGGGAAGATTTGCTAAGTAAAATAAAATTACAAATAATGTCATATGAACCGAAAGAAAGATTTATCGAGAGGTGAAGCTATGTCTGAAATATTGTTTGTACTAAGAACACAATTTTGCATCATATTGTAACTGGAGACAAAAAGTGGATATATTTCGAAAATCCCAAATTAAGGAAACTAATTTATTGATTTATATACTTCACTATTTTTTTATAAAATCAAAATACAGTAAAATCAAGGCAATGCCCACTTCACTAAGTGTGCACTAGTATTGAAGTGGGCTTACAGAATGGAAATACAAACGAAAATGAACAAATTTACAAACCAAGAAAGCGGAATATTCATGGTAAGTAATGTTCTGTGTTTGGTGAGATCAGAAGGGGTAGTGTATCATTAGCTATTAAAAATTCAAATCATCACTGCTTAACTTTACCAATGACAATTCATCATACACGCATAACGCTTACGAGTCTTACGAGCGGCAGCGCCGCTTCGTTCGTCTCCAGCTTTCTTAACATTTAAAAATAGCAATAGTTGTTAAAGTACATCCAAATTTAGTACAAAATGTGCAGAATTTTAAGCCGATAAAACTGTTATCAAAAATATAATTTTAAATATCAAAGTATCCCGCTTTTTACGAAAATTAGTAATTCACTGTTAAATAATAGTAAATGTATAAATTTAGTGTTGTGATTGGTGCATGGCGGCATCTAAGTAAGCGGGCTGGCAGGTATAACGCACATCTCACACGTCACATCTGGCCCAAACTGCCGAGCTGTGTCCATAGAACAATAGCCATTTGATCCAGGCAGGATTACATGCATCTGTGATGCAGATGTCTCGGATATTTCTCGGGTGGTCTCGGAGGATACAAATACACACGCTCACGTCTACAAATACACATGCATAATAATTCCATCTAAATAAAACGTTTCAATATTGGGCACCTATTTGGAAGACGTTGACATCAACTACACCGA
>JAPMAF010001394.1:0-11189 GCA_026537445.1 Silvatares holzenthali
GCACCACCGAAGCAGGCCTACAACATCATAAGACGCTATGTGGGATGAGGAAGACTTAGGGATAGGGTAGAATTAACGCGGTACTTGAAGAGGCCCATGTTATAGAAAAGAGGAAACAGATAATTCCGCAATCGGGCCGTCTCACACAAAAAATATTTAGAGAATCTGTTAGTTCGTATGCACTCAATATCAACTGTGAAGTGGTGACGGGCGTTCGCCAAAACGCATAGTTCTGCCAAACACTGCAGCCTGAGGAATCAGTGACGCCAGTTTCCGAGAGCATTTTCCATGAGAATATCGGATTAACAATCAGATCATCCCGACCTTTCTTCTGTGCTTTAACGGCTGAAGACCAGCAGTAAGTTCAGGATTATTACATACAGTTAAGCAATTATATTATGTCTTAAATAACGTACATAAATAACAATCAAACAATTTGTAAGAGCCTCACGAAATCTGACCGAACCGCGGGTATTTTTTGATACCTAATATATTCTCGATCCCCACCAGGAGAGTGAGCCGTTGTGAAACCCTTGTATATAACTCCGCTGTAAGGTCGGGACTCGAATATTGTTAATCTTGCCTGTCAAGCCTTTCAGCTTTGTACAAGACTCATTTTGCTAACGGCCCATAACCTCCAAGCTCTGCCTACCTCCGAAAATGATGACAGGAAATACGTTTTAAAGATTTACAATTGCCAGCGCGTGGGAGAGGGATAGCCGATCGGATGTCTTGCGTCGTCATTGGTACTCCGGCCGCGGTTCGGTTAGCTTCCACTGCGAGCTATTTCATTTTAACATAGTTCTCTCTCAGGAGGGAACATCAATCATAGTGTTGGTTGAAATTCTAATATAAATTAAATTTGGAGTACACACTACTGATCTGAGGCAATAAGATGCCCCGTACTGTAGTATGCTACTACCCGCTATACTTGTGCTCGGTACCGTATTAAAATTATCGCGTTATTAACATCGGGGATCAAAATTAAAGTGATATTATGGCGGTATTCTTGGGAAAGTAAACTTATTATATTAAGATTATCATTAATGAGTTTGCGATAACACAATGTTTATCACGTTTCGTGACGTCTCCTGCCTATGTAGGGATCGTATATGAGATATACATTTAGATTGTTTATGTGAATTACTTAATAACAAAGGGTGTTTCAATAATTGCGCAAGATTTGAATTGCCCGCCATGTTTGACAATCATAATGACACGTAATTATAACCTGACAGATCGAATATTGACAGATGAGAGATAGTAAACATGACGCATTACACGATAGGACAACGCGTCCTGATAGAAGACATCAAACTGAAGTGAATGCTGATTTTGCAAACAAAATCGTTTTTAGCGCAGGCTCGTTTTCACCTCGATGGTTTCGTTAATTGGCAAAACTGCAGCATTTGGGGCTTAGAAAATCCATGAAAGATTCATCAAAACGCAATTCCTTCAAAACGTGTCACTGGTGTGCATTGTGGTCTAGAGGAATAATTGGATCGTATTTCTTTGAGGATAGGGAAGGTAATACATTAACGGTGAATGGCAAAGCACAACGCAGTTTTTTGTAGTTCAATTGGAACATATTACTTTTGATGATATGTGATTTCAGCAGGACGGTGCCACATGGCAATTCAAATCTTGTGCACTTATTGAAACATCCTTTATTATTGTAAAGTAACAATTTCAATCACATTTAACATTCAGAATGAATGATCAAAGACAAAAACTACCAAACTGTCAATCATGGCTGGCGTTTTCCCCCCAAAACTGAATTTCAAGTACATTTGCATTTAAGAATGAGATCGACAATAATAATAAAGGACATGTCCCTAAAAAATCCTTCTGAAAAAGAGTTCCGTAAAAACCTGTTATTTTTTTTAAATACAGCGCAAAAGACACCCTGACATCATCAATCTACATACAAACGTTTAAACAGTCTGTTGTGTATAGCAGTGGAAGTAAAAAAAAACATAATTATTTTTTAAATAAACGCTTTATGTACAAATAAGGCTTTATACACAAGGGCAAGCTTCTCTCTCTCTTCCCTTCTCTCTCTACCAGCTAGCTATTTATATTTTTGCTGGTAAAGGTGGCCAGATAGGTTAGGTTAGGTTATAATATAAATATAGCCAATACAAAATCTATCATTCGCTACTCAATATTTTGGGTAGTAATGTCGTATTGTGACATTTTATTTGCAGATGTTTCGGACTACATTGCAGTGTCTATCTTCAGGGTGAGTCTGTTTATGTAAAAGTTAGTTCAAAACATCAGGAAATAAAATGTTACAACACGATATATTTACTCAAAAGTCATTAACTTGTGAATCTTTCAGTGTTACGTAGTTATTTTTGAAATTGAATGAAATTTGAAGTCTACGATTATAAGACCATCATATCTACTGGCCAGACTAGATAAAACATAAAAACAAACATTTTTATTTCACTTTTCGAATATCGCTTATTTATTTTAATGAAATCGACGCGTTTCGAGCTCTTCACGATGTTTTTTCAATGTAATCTACACAAAGTAATCACTGATAAAATCCAACATATATGACTCAACTACTCAGAAATAATGTTAAAAAGAGTATTTTTTCTTTGTCTCAATCACACACAATTAACAAAATTAAACTAGTTTCAGTTATTCAATAACCATTTAAAGAATTTATTTAAATAAATCAATTAAATAAAGAAACAAGTTGATTTTTTAAATATATCTGGCTGTGACAAAGAACAAACCAAAAAAGTATTTTATTAACAACGGAAAACCCTAATGTTGCCGAAGGCAAAGTAAAAAATAATTAATATATTACTTATTAATATTTTGATTATATATAACAAAAAAATAACAAAACTGCAAATGGTATAATTAAAGTAAGTCTGGTGTAATTAAGTAAACTGCGAATGGTGTAATTAAAGTGTTTATCGTCAGAGCGAGTCTGTCTGTGTGAAAAGTCACACAGGTTCACCATTTTCACACAGATTCACCATGATGATGGACACTGCAATGTGGTCTGAAACCTTGGCAAACAAAATGTCACAACACGAAATGACTATCCAAAAGTTTTTGACTTGCGGATATCTTGGTCGTGAAAACCTACGATGATACTTAAACTAGGTAGTTTCTTTATTATTTGAACCATTGGCCGGTTGAAATAGTCGTTACTCTAAAAGCATATATAAGTTTCAATGTCAAGTTGTATACGACTAAATCAAGCAATAAACAAGTTACCATATAAGTGTATGGTTACTACAATTAAGATTACAATTTCAAAACTGTACTTCCCTTGTTGCTTACTAACTCCCTTCAATTACAGGCGTACAAATTAAAACAATAATTCTTTTAACGACTTGGCCTTTTACAATTTGGAAAATATCCCTTTACGACATAATACGTACAATTAAACGTGTTCAGGTTGTTCAAACAAATTTATTTGAATTAAATTATAATTGCCCGACCAAAGCTCTAATTTGGGTCGCCATATTAATTTGCAAAACCTTACTGATGTGTGTATACGCCGTATAATATAATTATTGTTATGGGTAGGTGACTCCACCCAATAATACTGTACACTCCACGCCCGATAACACCCCCGCGCGACCCACCTCTCACAGTCAATTCATGTTCTGTACGCGTGTGTATATAAGCAACAAATCAAACCCTTGTTCTCATTTCGCAAAGTGTAGGTACGATATTACGAATGAAGTTCTCGTATAACTCAACGTTGTAAATTTTCCTATGTATATGACAAAAGTATGTATTGCCGGCGTAAAAACAAGTATTATATATAAATGGGTTAAAATCAATCAATTCACAATTTTTTAATTTTATACTACATACGAGACACCACGACACCGCTATCCGTCTGGATACGTAACATTCAGTGCAATTGCATTTGTAAATGCTGTTTAGCAGTCGAAGGAGATATGGTAAACTTAGTTATTCAGTTCTAGCCACGAACCGTGGATTTCACGTGACTTACAATATTGAAGGTGGTATTGCTTCAGGGCGTTACTTAATCTACCACTCTTTTCCAGTCCAGAGTGAATATATATTCTTAAATGCATGTTTTGATTTTTGTAACTTTTTTATAAATCTTTAATTGAACCACGAGGCCGACAGACTGTTGAGGTTTTTGAAAACTCTTAAACCTCATTTATTAGATAGTCGGTGCATAGTGTTATCTCTAGGATTTGTGGCAAATTGGCGTCACTGCCATTTTAATATAACCTTGCCATTAAAATTATCTCTGAACAATACGCCTTAACTGCTGCAGCTGCAGTTGTCTCTCAGTATTCATAAATGGAACCTCCATATTTATTACAATCAATGTCAATAAAAAATATTTAAGAAACAAATGTACAACGTCTTTAGGGAATCTTTTTCACGAAAATAACTCTAAATAAATTATCCACATCATAACATTATTGTATTTATTTATTCAAAGGATAATCAACAGCTAATACAGAATTCTATAAATAACAATACAGTGGCTGATGGACTAATTACAGGTTTTCACAGATATGGAATAAATACTGTATACATTTTTTTTGCATAATAACATTACAGCGCTCTTGAGGGGATTTTCTCACGAAAACAGCGCTTTATAAGTTAACCGTAAAATAAATAAATAAATAACATTAAAGTACTACTAATCTACTAATCATAAATGAGAACACACGCAATATTATTAGTGAATCAAACACTGAAGAACAATTAGCCAAGTCTGCGCTCTAGCATTGCCGAGGTCATGTCGAATATATCCATATTAATATCATTGACAATATTCAGACTATTGCTTGCTCTATAGGGAAGTGTGAAAGTGATATCGAAAGGTGTGTGAAAGCAGGGAATAGAGTGAATAGTGCACTAATCGCTGTTATATCAAACAAGAAGCTATCCAAGAGTGGTCGGATGACAGTGCACAATGGAGTATTGGTGCCAACTTTGATGTACGGAAGTGAAGCGTGGACATGGCAGAGAAGGAATGAAAGAAGAATTATTGCCGTTGAGATGAGATCTCTTAGAAGAATGCGTGGTAAAACAGTATACGACAGAGTAAGGAATTCAGATATAAGGAAAAAGTGTGGAGCGGGTACGAGCGTTATTGATAAAATGAAGATAAATTCCTTGAGGTGGTTTGGGCATATTGAACGATTGGATACCGAGAGATTAGTGCAGAAAATTTACGATACGAATGTTGAAGGTTTGCAACAGAGAAGCCGGCCAAGGAAATCATGGCATGAACAGATTAACCGAATTCTAATCGATGGTTCTGTTCGTAGTGCAGAGTATGCATGAGGAGATGTATGAATGTGGATGAGGCAAGAGATGCATGCCAAGATAGAGTGGTATGGCGCGATATGTGTATTGTATTGCTTGCTCTATTGTAACCTTAATAACTTTATTTTAATAACCTTATTTTCCAGCACGAGAACAGTACGAAACATCCGCGTTATCAATCCCAGATGGTGTCGTTAAATCGAAGGCATTTAATATAAACAAACACACGAGGCTTCCATCTCGCGTGAGAAATTTAAATAACACGCGTGTCAACTTTACCGAGGGGGTGGGTGGGTTACTTAGGCACATTTCATTTTCGCCCTCGAGCCCTATGGTGGGTACTACGCTTGTGCGGCAACAATAATTATTACTTGATGGAATACTCTGGAATAAATCAACAAATTAAGTTAGAGCCCCTCGCCTGAAATATAATATTTAATCAGTGTCCCGGTACGATATGTTTGGTTGTAAAATTAATTAACTTGGAATTATAATATATGGCGCGATATTAAATTTTCTCCAGGTGTCCCCGATACTGAGGGACGTCTAGATTTGTTCGCACGCGTGTGAAATATATGTGCGTCTTCTGACTTATACCTTGCGCGAGTATTATACCTATTATTTACAATCATTCCCGCTTCTATGCTGTACGAAGGAACGGAAACGTTAAGCTTAGCTGCTTTTTTAAAGTGATTATTATTTTGTAGCGCTGCTAACACAATCGAGAATAATATACGTGAGGTAGATTTATTGCATTTAGAAATTTCCAAACTCATTGCCTATAATAGCGTTTCTCTGGAAACTTCTGAAGGTGGTTCACCTAGCTCTGAGAATACATTATTGTTACTGCAATAATCCATTCTAGAAGAGTATGTACACTCGCCTATATAAAGAGTTGCGTAACGTAATATGTCAGAGTTAGAATATCAAATTCCTACCTGAGGTAACTGTCTCTCGGTCGCTCGGCTATCCGATTCGCACAACGTCTCTTCAGGAACCGCTCCCTTGAACGCGTATGTACCGCGACACATTCACCGTCACTATACACTGTCATCTCTACACTGTGTATTTGGAGAATAAAGCACATTGGAAATTATGTCTACTCTCATCATTGCTATACTAGCAGGGCAACCGTAGTCGCTAAAATTTATTTATTTATTATTATTGTTTACGCGGCTAACTTTTATAGTGCCGTTTTCGTGAGAAAATCACCTCAAGGGCGCTGCACATTTTTTTTAACAATTTATGGAACTATATTTTATAAAGATATTTTTGAAGTCTGGTTCTAAAGATAGTCTCGAACCGACGCTGGGAGAGTGTTCCAGACCTTCTATTGGTGTGCCTTCCGTAGAATCCCAAAAACCGGGATTGCTCTGAGATATATGTATAACAATATTATTTTTATAATATAATACTGAAGTCCGGGCAGGGTTTACGAAATAATAATATAAATAAATGACAATATTTTAATATATCATAAAGTAATCCCGGATGTTGTGCTTCTGTAATAGCACGCTACTGCACCTCTGCTCCAGCGATTGAAGATCATTTGTGAATGCTGGATAGTTTATCAGACCAATGGCGCGTCTGTGAATGACATCGAGAAGATTCTTCAGATAAAGAGGTACTCCCTACCAGAAATGACTTCCAAATTAAATTGTCGGGTATATTTGGGATTTATAGAGAGTGAAAAGTTGACTATCGAAAAACTTTCGAGTTCTGCATAGTATACCAAATTTCTCAAAAGTATGTTTAAGTCTCGCCTCGATTGCAATCCGGAATTTAAGTTCGACATATAGACTGATGAGTGCTGATCCATTGAGTGTCTATTTTTCATCTAATTTTTAATTCGTTTCCTCGTGGTGGACAATAGCGAACTCTAAGTGTGTTAGTACTTAGATTCTCAAAGGAATAATAACCTAAAAAAATGTTTAAAAACCAAAATAGCGAAAAAATGCATCTAAAAATGTGCACTTACTCAGGACTAGAAAAGAGTGGTAGATCTTGTTTCGCCCTGGAGCAATATCACCATTCAGTATATTAAGCCACGTGAAATGGATTTACCCGTGTTTCGTGACATGAATTAAATAACTAGGCTTTCAATCTCTCTTCCAACTGCTGCATAACATTTACACGCGCAACTGCACAGGGTGTTACAGACCTAAAGAGATGGTGGTGTCGTGGTGTTTTATGTGTAGTATAAAATAAGAATAAACCTGGTAGTCTCCTTATATTCATAGTTGGTTAGTTTGAATGTTTTTTAGTGACTAAAGAAAGCGTTGGAGGAACACTGGAGGTCGCGGGCTCGAATCTCGCCAGAGTGAAAAAAAAAATGTTTTTTATAAAAATGAATTTTTCTATTCAGATTTTATATATGTGTGTAAATATATATTTAAAATTCCAAATATGCGTTTACAAAATATATATTCATTAAAAAAGAGCGGTAGATCTTGTATCGCCCTGGAGCAATTTCACCGTACAGTATCGTAAGCCACATGAAATGGATTTATGCACTACAAAGGCATAGGTGTGCTGCAGCCATGCAGCGATTCTCAGGCAGCGAAAATACTGTCTGTGAAAATACTGTAAAAATAATAAAAAAAAATATTCTTAGTGTTTTTTTGAAATGATGTACCTATAGCTTTGTACTTTGGTTCAAAGTATATTGATATATCGAATCGACACTTTTGCAACATCTTGAGAGTAATTTTTCATTATTCACGCACAAACGAACACATTTTAAAACGAAATTTATTGTTTCAAGTGAAATTCGTCGACAATGTTAACCTATAAAGTAGAGTGAGCTTTAAAGCGCCGTGTTATAAAACGCAATTTGTTTCCAGGAGTATAAAGTTTAATTCCGAAGCGATACGAGACGTAGACCGTAAACCTATCTTTTTGATTTATAAAATATGCACAAGTCAGTTACGTTGAATTTACGTGCCCGGTAAAATATAAAGTTATTCGATACGTGGCCGTGGCTCGGCAAGTAGGGAGCTCCATGCAAAGTGATGGAGAGAAACGTATCTAAACTATAACTCTCTAAGTATTATACAAAAGGAGACCGCATTCCCAAAGGCATTACGGCGAGACTATAATGTATGGATGGGTACTCAATCCTCATTGCTACATTCAATAACAAATGAATGAAATATTTAAAATGGAAATATTAAATAGAAAGAGACTCAAACAATAGTTCAATAAAGGTTACAAATATAAACTATTACTTTTACGTATTATACAAAAGCAGACCGCATTTCCAAATACATTACGGCTAGACTATATTGTATGGATGGGTTCTCAATCCTCCATTGCTACATTCAATAACAAGTAAATGAAATATTTAAAATGGACGTGTCAAATTGAAAGAGACTTAAACAATAGTACAATAAAGTTTACGATTATAAACTATTACTTTTAAGTATTATACAAAAACAGACCGCATTTCCAAATACATTACGGCTAGACTATAATGTATGGATGGGTACTCAATCCTCATTGCTACATTCAATAACAAGTGAATGAAATATTTAAAATGGAAATATCAAACAGAAAGATAGGTTAAAAAAAAGAAAGAGAGACATTAAAAATACACTAAAGTTTAAATTATTTTAAATCTTAAAAAACGTAAAAAAATGGTTAAAAATACATTTTAAACGTATACCTACATTGTCTTAAACCACATTTATTCATTTAAATTGTTATGCATATTTCAGCAAGAGTTTACTTATCTTCTTAGCGAGTTTACGATGGACAGAAGATCTGTCGAAGATATTGATAGAAGTGTGTTGAAGAGGTATGTAAATTGATGCATGTTGACAAATATCTTCAATTTGGGTTATCAAAGGTTTGTACATGAGTTTCAATGTCGTATTTGATTTATTTACTTGACTAAAAAACAAAATTTATTGAAATACATATGGAAAAGTTTGATTAAAATTTTGGCGTTTTGATTTTTAGAAAGTTTTGTTTTCTTGGATTGTATTGACCATAATAATTTACACGAATTACGATAAGTCTCTATAGTCCTCTGTAGAAACTTTTCCTATTTAACACAGCCTTTAATAAATAATATTCCGCAAAGCTTCTAAAACAGGTTTGCGTGGTTCTTGATTTCTGCAGTAATAAAGAGTATACTCGGAAAATGGAATGCTCATACGAGACTTGAAGTGAGAACTTATCATCGAGTAACGCACAATTCGTTTATTTGTGCGAGGTTGACAGCTATTCAGATGATGACAGTTGTGAAAAATAATTTGGCGTCATAAATAAGTAAATAAAATTTCACAACATTCGTTGGTACAATATTAACTATTCCTGATAGATACAAATCTTATTTACTTCTGTAAGTTATTAAAAAGTAGTCCCGCGGACTACCTGTAGAACCAACAAATGGAGGCTAATGAAATGCTTAATATAGTAAAAAAGAGGCTATTTTAGATCTTTGATCACGTTATGGGAAATTAAATTATTCTAGAGATAATTAGACCAGACAAATCAAATAATAACGTGATAAAATATCGTAGCTAAAGCATATGCAGCGATAGTTTTGATTACTGAAAACTGTTTAGTACAGTTATAGACATAGGTCAGAATATCGGAGAACATGAAGAAAAATCAGAACCCTTAAATTTATATTATATATATCCCACCAACCATGGTACCACACCACAAAGTAACCGAAGATAAACTAAAAAGTATATTTAAATTTAACCATCTCAAGTTGTTTAGCCAACTTTTGAATTTCCTTAACTCTTGATCTTTTTATCATATTTTGATATTATTTTCTAACCTAACCTTACTTTACCTCATTTTCGACACTATACGTTCGAAATTTTATGTATATAATTGATTTTAAGTTTAATTAACTTTTGCTGTATATAATTGAGTTTAAGTTTAATTAACTTTTTTTATTAAAGTAATTATTAAATCTTTATCTCTCGGGGAAAAATACAATTTAAAAAATAAAAGATTTTATTTTCATTGTCTAATACCACTTAGAACTTATTTCGAATTCTTTAAGTAAATAAATGGTATTAGACGAAGAACACTAAATTATTTATTAAAAAAAAAAAACACTATTTAATCACTGATAAAATTCAACATATACAATACAATAAACCATCAGCTATTTCCCCCAAGGGGTAGGCAGAGAGAATCGAACGCCATACCACTCTTTCTGGCATATCTTGCCTCATCCACAGTCTTACATCTGCTCATGCATAGTCTGCGATTATTACGACTACGAACAGAGCCATCGATTAGAATTTGGTTAATCTATTCATTCCGTGATATCCTTGGGCGGCCCATCTGTCGCATACCTTCTACATTCACATCGTAAATTTTCCGTATCAATTTCTCGGTATCAATTCGTTTAAAATGCCCAAACCGTCTCAAGCAATTACTGTTCATTTAACGTTAGTACTCGCTCCATACTCTTTCCTAACATCTGAATTCCTTACTCTGTCATATACCGTTTACTATGCTAAGAGATCTCATCTCAACTCAACATATAATATTAGTTTTACTGAGCGACTAACAACGGAAATGTTTGGTATATCGCTTAAAGGTTTTATTATAAAAGCATGGTGTTATATTCTATATTAGGTTAGGGACCTAAACTATCTGGAAGCAGAGACCGTCATAGCTTTTAGCCGAAGGCGGCGTGGCGCGGTACAGAAATGGAATATGTCTCATTAATTATGCATTTGCATCTAAGTGGATGTAAAGTAACGCCACCTAATACCAATAATGAATGTCTCAAGTTGCCAACATGACCAAGGAGCTTTTTAATGGATAATAAGTTCACTGCCGTCAGCCTCGTGGTCGGTTGGTTAAAGCCACTTGACTAAAGCGTTGGAGGAATGCTGGTTTATACAATATATTAATAATTCATT
>JAPMAF010001395.1:0-11187 GCA_026537445.1 Silvatares holzenthali
TATATATATTAATATGGAATACTCCTATCACAAAGTAACCACCGAACATATACAATACTATAATTTCAATATAAAATCTGAAAAAATGTCAATACAATATACCATCACGCCGTTTCCCCGTAGGGTAGGCAAAGAGGATCGATGCATATATTTTTGATAGCGAAAGCGCTCTGCAAGCACACGCAATGAGAAAATAGCGCTTAATAAATTATCCATGAAATAAATAAATAATAAATATTATATATTAACATAATGCTCATTCAGACTGCACACGCTCTGATAGGTTCGTAATGTCACACACATTTTAATACTGCGCGGATGCTAAGGACATATACTAATAAAAAGACGTGCAGTGACGAGTCAACACAGGCGTCGTTCATAGTCAAACGGTCCTAATGTGTGTAATCTGAACGAGGTCTAAAGGAACACACGGTCCTAATGTGTGTAATCTGAACGAGGTCTAAAGGAACAAACGGTCCTAATGTGTGTAATCTGAACGAGGTCTAAAGGAACACACGGTCCTAATGTGTGTAATCTGAACGAGGTCTAAAGGAACAAACGGTCCTAATGTGTGTAATCTGAACGAGGTCTAAAGGAAGAGCCGCCTAAATTAAAATGTGTATTTTTAATAACAGTTAGCAAATGATAATTAAAAACGGTTCAGGACGTTTATGTTTGATAAAATAATGTTGTCATTGAATTGACACTAATGTAATCGACATACGCGATAGCATCGAAGATATATATGTCTGACTATGCTTGTTTAGATTTCTGTGTTATTGACAGTGCATATTGGTGATGACGTCAGCCCTGCCGTTGTCAGCTGTCACTCAGCTCGGCGACCTTGGCACAGAGCGCAGGATGCATTGGCAATCAACAGAAGATCGTTTTGAAATAACAACGAATTATTTATATTTATAGCGCTATTGTGTCGTCTCGTTTTATTATTCATTCGGGAATAGAAGACGGCCACTCGGGTCATTAATAACTGCATCCGGAACAAGGAAGACGTGGTACTTGCGACTCTAGCGCGACATGTTCCGTTATTTTGCAATAAATTGATTTTCGTGATCGATTGAAATTCGTTGTAGAAACAGCGATTTCTTATAATGTTCAGTGGGTAAAAAACGCTTGTTTTGTAATATGTCTAAGATAATTAATATGTCAGTTATTACCGTGATTGCAGAGGGAATACATACAAATGGTAAATGAATTGTGTTCGAGTGTGCTTATAATTTAATCAATCCCTAAATGTTTTCATATATTACTTATTCAAGTTGTTCATGAATAATTTGTCTCATGAGCATTCTCAAGATAGCACTCAAACTGTAAATGCATAGTCTTAATATTCATTTTCTCATGGTATTTTTTCTTATTTTTCTTTCATTTACAAAAATTAAATAGGAAATTGAATTGTACATTATTCATTTATCTATAATGCTAAAAGTGCCAGAAAACCACTCATATCATGCAACGAGAAAATTAATATTGTCACAGGTAATCCATTTATCATCGATTTCAATCCTATCTAAAATGGCTCGATTTTTGCACCTGAGAGCAGACTTGTGGAGATGGACATGCTATCTTTATTCTGTTCACTAAGAATGCGAGGTTCCCATCCTCCCCATTTCTGCTTTGTCTCGTGTTGGTTGTGGATTTTCCTTTTAAAATTTAATTGTAAGATTAATTCCAATATCGCTTTTAAAAGGTTGATGTCAAAATCAAAAGGACATCCTGATCTTGGATCGTTTTAAGGATGTATTTCCTGAATGGAATTTGGCATATCAATTTCTAACTGCCTGATGGGTTGTTAGTCCTTCACCCCGTTTTCAGCTGTCGCTATAATACTAGTGTCATGTTTTTGTTTAAATTCCCAAAGCTTAACATGATGCATTTTCACTCCTCATTTTAGGGGTTAGGAACAACATTTTTATCTAATGTGCCCCACAACAAAACTGTCTTCATAAGACCATCTGAACGCTTATCTTTTTAGTAAAAGCAAAACTCGTTTGTTCCGGTGACTCATGGGTAGATAGATACAAAAAATAAAATTATATTTCTTTTCTTAGTCACAATGTATTTATTAATTTTATATAATTCAACATGCTTCAGCCATATACTGGCCATGTTCATGAATGCTTTTGAATAATTAATTATAACTGATGAAAAAATGACAAATAATAGATTCTACCTACCTGCACCGGAAGACATTTATGATTCAATAACCTTAATAATGTTTGTGTGAATTTCTACTTGCTATTTTATAGATAGTGGCATGCCTTCCATAGAAGTCCACAAGCCGGAATCGCTCTGATATTCAAAATTATAATAATATGTATTAATTATAATATTGAATATATCTCAGCAGTCCCAGTTTTTAGGCTTCTACGGAAGACATACCACTTAGATATAAATAATTGTGAAATGATGTCATTATATATTTTTTTATAAATACATACATAACATCACACCATTTTCGATAGGGGTAGGCAGAGAATGGAGCGCCAGTTGTCTATCCTGTCACACAACCCTTGCTTCCTCTATGTTCATGCATCTCCTCATACACGCACGACGGTTGGTGTGGCCCTAACATTACCTCCGTTGCCAAGATCTTCTAAGCCTTCCACATACTGCTCTGCCAATAATATTAGCACTGTAGATCTGTTTTACGATTCTTTCATTCGTCATTTCATACAATTCTTTTAATTTTTTTCAAATTATGGAAATATTACCCCAATTGAATTTAAAATTCAGTGATAATGCACAATTCTCAATCATAACTGTTTGTTTATTTCAGTTACCTTCTGGGATCGGGAGTACCAGCAGCACCATCGCAGAATCATATCGTAATCATTAGTGGCTACTTTTAAGTTATTTAACAAAATTTTATGAGGAATTTGAAAAAGTTTCAATAACTTGAGGAAACAATCGTGACTTTACAAAGTGGCTTTAATTATCTTTTAACCAAAAAAATCTCTGAGCAAGAAGAATCCGGCACATTTATCATCTATTCGATGTGATTTTATATTCTGTCTCATCCATAATATTCTTAGTGTGAAGCTCCGTGTTACCGATTTCTTTTTCTACTCTTATCGCAGTGAAGTTACTTCAGTGTGCCTCTACTGTATCGGAAGTGTCAACTAATAGACTATCAAGAGAACAGCATTCGCTCCATATAATAAGCTTTTAAATACGCATTTTTATAAATTATTTCTTCTGTACACCGATTGTTAAACTAAAGACTGAACCAGCGCAATATACCTCTTTTTCAAATTGAAACATTTAGTCAAAGTGATTGTTTAGTTTCTGTCAACGGTTTGATTAGTAGAAGTGCGAGTGGTCTACACATTTACATTTATTTAAAAGTCAACGTTTATGAGTTTCATCATGAGGCAAAAGGACATCAGGCCCGCTCCGGCACTCATTGAGTTCAAGGGGATGAAATTCCTTATCACAGATCGGCCAACCGATCATTCCATTAACACCTATATACAGGTATGTTCATTTCAATCTACTTAGCATAAGGAATGTGCGAGATTCATGATATGGACCTTTTGTGAATATGCTTTTTGAATTTTGACATGTTGAAAGATTAAAACATTTTAAAAATGCTGAGAACCTTAAAAAAGTAAAAAGGGTCAATTATTGTTATTGTATAACTTATAAAGCGGCATTTTTGTGTAAAATCATCTCAAGGGAACTCTACATTTTTTTACTCTTCAGGGAACTATTTCTTTATAGAGATGCGTTGTCTCTAAAAATCATCTCAGATGGACTATTTCGTACCAACGCTGAGAGAACATTCCGCACCTTTGGCCCGATAGGTTTAAAATTATTGCGTAAAGAGGTAAATAGTATCCATGGTGTTATAGGTTTAAAAATACAGTCCTAGAATACTTACTTTCTTAGAGCACTGGAAATTTTTGAGAAAAAATATTTCCAATACATTTTAAAACATAACAAATGGCAGTTGCTTTAAGCTAGTTACTGACACATAAGTATACTGAAATGGGAATGAACAAGTTACCTGTTTGAGTATACAGGAGCATGTATATGAAAATAAATATTTTAACAATTAAAGCAACATGGAAAATATAACTATTTATATTTTATACTTGAACAAGTCACATTAGTGAATGTATGATAGGCCATTTGTAGGAAAACTGTACTCTTGCACTGAGATAAGAAATATACCTGAGCTGTGTGGCTGGCCACCTATAAGGTGGCCATCTGGTATACTAAAGCAAGTATTTTTTTCGCATACAGTATACTTAGCATCTGTACCAGCTTTAGAAATGAGCCATTTATCATTTAAATCCCTCACTTTAAAATAATGCTACAAGATATTTTTATGAGTCTGGCCCAGATTATTACAGGGGACATGAGACCACTTCTTTTTACATTTTTTAATTCACAATATATACTTAGTTATCCATACTATAAATGTAAAGAAATTTTACTGTTATCATCAGCAGGAAAAATGTGTTTTTTAATTAGAATTTTTCGAATTGCCTTTTCACATTTAATGCATGACTAATATTCTTTAGGCCTGACATATTGCTTTAAATAATTCTGTAACTTTTTCTGTTGACATTAGGCAATTATTGTACCAAGGTTTAATGATAATATTTATCTGTTTACAAAGTTTGTAGTTAGAGTATGTTTTTATCAAGTGTTTTCCTGCTTGTACTTAAGATTCTTATAAGGCGGGTTAAAGACCCTATTAGTTCTGTGTTGCTTGCCGAGCAATTGGCTCATGTTTGTTAATTCCAAAAATGTTTTAGCTGCTTCAATAAAACTATTAATATTTCTCTTATTAGCAAAAATTTAAATTTCATAAGTTTTCAAAGTATTTCACCAAGATAAAGTTTGTTTAAATAATACTGGTAGTATTTTTTTATATTAGACCCGTGCATTCATTTTAAACCATTTACACGAGATGGTGTAACTAGATGACTTCCCGCCATTTCACCAGGCATTGCTTTTTCCAATTACAACCTTTATGACTTGTCTGGGCAGCGTTTTCATTCTTATGCAGGTATCAACAAAGAGTTGATTCATGGATAACCTCTAAATATAGGCCGTTCTTTCAATGGTAAATCCACATATTACCGGAAAGATAGGTAAAGATAGTGGCTAACAATGGACAATATTTTGAATGATCAATTAGTAACCATTTTTTTTCCATAAGAGCACTGTGGTTTTTCCAAAAAATTGTTTAAAATTAATGCAGACATCTAACATGTAATGCTGTAATCTGAACTTCTTTTTTTCAATATACCAATTTATAAAAACAGCACGAAATTTGTGTAAATATCTTTAAAATGTTTTATACAAATACACTCAGGTTACATGCACAAGTTTTATACTGTATTTGCACATGTATATGTGTACATATCAAAAAAATATAAATTAATAATGTTTGCCAATTTTTTTAGTTATAAACAATGGCAATGTTTATTAAATTAAGTTATATTAACATTTCTAATTTCATTTAATGATATCTCAATCTGATTAACATTTGCATGGTAATTATCATTTTACCATCTGGTTAATGCACTCTTCAGAGATTAAATGATAAATTGGTTGTTATTTTAAATTTGATTCATTATGGTACCTTGTTGCAAGGCACTTCGAATGATATTTATCAATTTGCAATATTTTGTATAGTCACATATTAAAACTGTGTTTTATATTTTCAGTTTAATGTAGTATTTTTATTCCTACATTGATTTTATTAAATATTATTATGTGTATAACAAAGCAAAAAAGTGTTCAGAGATGTAATTTAAACATTTATGGTTTTGATTTTTAGGAACTGAAGAAACATAATGTGTCCACTGTGGTACGGGTATGCGAACCTAGCTATGAGATTACTCCACTGCTGGGCGAGGGAATTGAAGTAAAGGATTTGGCTTACGATGATGGAACGTTCCCTCCTTCTAATGTGGTTGATGAGTGGTTCGAGACTCTGAGGCAGAAGTAAGTTTAATTTGGCAGTAATTCTGAAATGGCATTAACCTTATAGACCAAATGTCAAATGCTATATTTACTATTATGTGTGTCATTCTTAATTCAAGTCTTGCGATGTCCATAGTAAATAATAATGTTGAATATTAAGAATGCTAATTAAAAGTAACTATGAAAGTTAAATGATATATCGAGCATATGGTGATTGGTGAAACAGATCTATAGTACGAATATAAGTGGCAGAGGAATGCGAGGAAAACTTAGAACTTGGCAGGAACATGTTTCTCAACTTCTTAACGGAGATAATGTTAGAAGCTTCTACAACCGTCGTAGCCAAGATGCACGAATGTGAAAGAAGCAAAAAATGTACATCAGGATAGAGACCAGTGGCATCTCATTGTTGCTGTCTACCCCTATCTGGAAATGGTGTGAAGTTATGTAAGTATGACATGTAATATATGAACTTATTTTGATTATTTCTAGAGCACAAGAAGATACAGAATCGTCCGTAGCTGTTCACTGTGTAGCCGGCTTAGGCCGTGCCCCTGTTATGGTGGCTCTTGCACTCATTGAACTCGGTCTCAAGTATGAAGAAGCTGTGGAAATGATTCGAGAGTAAGTTATCATATGATTGTTATATTCTTGTTCAGTCAACTTATACGCGTCAATGAGCGTGGTGTAGTCATAAAATATTTGTGTTACTTTAGCAAACGTCGTGGTGCAATCAATGCCAAGCAGTTAGCCTACCTGGAGAAGTACCGGCCCAAGTCTCGATTGAAGAATAAGAACGGACACAAGAATTCCTGCTGCGTTCAGTGAGGAAGAGGCCGCCACACTCGAGCCGTAGTCCATATAACTGTGTATTGTCTACTAAATAGTTGTCTGGATATTCAATATTTGTATTATGCAATTTGTCCAAAATTGTTACATTCAATCCTTGTAATACTTATCATTGTAACTGTAATTGTGTTAATATTTTGTACGCAATAGTATTTGTCCATGTTTATAAAATAATGAATTATCAGGAATGAACTTACTAATAGCCTGTACGGGTTTATATGATATAATATTATAGTAGAGGACACGAGAGGAAGTTTCACTTGTAGAGAAAGTTGTGACAAACAACGGCCATTATATTTGCTTTGTCTACTATATTCGCTTACACATAATATTAACATGTAGGATCACAAGTGATTGTTTATTGATAAAATTTGGTGTATAATAAACTATAAGGAAACTGATGAATTGTATGTAAGCGATAGTTAATGAAAAGAATGCCACATCCTGTGTTCATAGAACAAAATATCTAATAATCATCTAGCTTTTGTTGAAGCAGACCCCCTTTATATTGTTATACATAATAATTACCACTATTGTATATTTCAAGCTGATCTTATGTTTACTGTACCGGAACATTACTCTCGCTGCGGGAGGAAGTGAATCCTGACCTTCGAGTTCGATTCATGAATGTTCTGTAAGTAGGTGAAGTGTTAAGTGTTATCGAAATACTAAAGCTCTGACGAGGGACAGGGGAGCGCAAGAGAGATAGAGTTGCCGTATACTATACTGAATTACATTATACTATTGTACACTACACAGGGAGGTAATGTTATTGTTAAGGTTAATATGAGCATTGTGTGACATTTGGGCATTAAGCGTATGTATATTTTATTGCATTGAGTAGGTTTTCTAAACTTCTCTCTGGTGCATGATATATGCTGGACGGCGACTCCACTCTGATCCACTCGTCCCTGGTCCTGTTTCATTCACCATCGGATTGTTCACTGGAGAGAATCTCTTGTGACGTTACTTCTGTTTTAACATTTCTCCTCAGTGTTCAGAAATGAATACGATAGAGTTGAGCTCTAATGCGTTAAAACACGGGACGATCAGAGTTGAGAGCCAGCCGAAAAGCATTTTGTTAATAATATCAAAATCTAGAAAAAGAATCAAATTAATCACTCGCTCATCAGTTCTTTTCCTCGTTGAGTAAAGTAGTAAGGATTATGGATAGTCGGTTTTGTTATCAAAATTATTATATCAGGTGTAAGTTACAATTGTAGTTACATGTAACAAAATGGAGATGTCGGAATGGTTAAGTGTAAAATTAATTGCAGTAATTATTATGACTAATAAAACCAGAAATTTTACTATGTATATTTGTGACAAAAATAGATTCAATTATATTTTTTTGTGAAAATAATATTTACTCTTTTTTTCATACTCTTTTTATTTTTAATTTTCATAGTTCAATAATAATAGTAATAAATATAAATTTGCAAAATATCTTTGAAAAAAAAAAAATGAAAATAAAGCATGAATTTCATTAATTCATCAGTTTGAATTGATGATTTTAAGATGATTGACATTTTTTTATTAAGTTATTCCACTGTCAGCCATGTTCATTTATTATAGCAGATTTGTTCATATATGTTACTTATTCAAAGAGAAATGTTATAATTCAGCGTGAATTTTGAGTTATAATTTATTTTTATTTCTCTATGAATCACGTCCATTTCACGTGAGAATATGTGTACCTATCATTTAAATGAAATAATTATATTGTAGATTGTAAAAATAATAATCAGTTTTGTCATTAAATGCTTCATGTGATTCACAATAAAATGTAAAGTGGCGATTTTCCTCAATTTCATTTATTTTTATTTCGACCCTTTCCACACATTGTATGAGGGAGAGATTTTCGGATGAGAACCAATCTTTTTATTATCATTGTCGAAGAATATTAAATAAAAATAAGTAAGGAAAACCTGGAAGCAACTGGAAGAGCCAATACGGAAAATATTGTACGCATGAGACACCATGCCATCATCTGTTTGCATCAGTAATATTTGACGCAATTACACATGTGAATGCTGCGAGCATTAGAAAGAAAGAAAATCTGATAATTCTGTTAACGAGAAACAGATGAATCTATTTCACATAGTGTGGAATACTGAACTGTAGTATTTTCCACAGAATGATACAAGATCTCGCACCCTGTATTTAAATTTTCTCCTTACCCACTGCACCATCGAAACCAGGTCAGTAAGTTATAAAATTGGTAAACATGTATGGCGAGTAATTTCATAATTTAATGAGGAAAAATTATTTATTACTTAAATTGATATATTGCATTAGCTTAGTTTTCATCAATCTGCCATGATTTTGTTAAAGAGCTTAATGTATTGCATGATGACTGAATTCTGACATATTTAAAGACATTTTACTTCGTATGATCATATGGAGGGTCGACGGTATCTTTGATGACATGAAAGGGTAATGAATAATAAATGAATTAATAACACCAGATCCTGAGAGCATTTTATATGAATATTTCTATAGAATAAATAGATTATCTCGATCATTCTTCTTGATGTCCAGCGATTCAAATTTGAAGCCCTTCTCTAAATATATTCACTATAGCTAGAAAAAAAATTAACCTTAAAATTTTCATCCAAAGGGAGCTAAAAAAAGGTCACATTGAGACCCCCTTCATAGCCATCAAATAGATTAAAAATTTCATTAAACACTTAACCAAACAGTACACAGTACCTACTTGGCACTATGTTCTACTTACTAAATAGAATAAATAAATAAAACATTGTAACAAAATAAATAATGAATTTAATATTTTTATCTTATATTCTCATTTTATGGTTTTTCATTAATAAAACTGCAAATGATTAAATTTAAAAAAAAAAAGAAATGGTCAAAATGACACAACTGTCATAATGTAAATAATATTAAATAACAAGATTATAACTTCCCAAACTATTGGATGTACGAGAATTGAGTGCAGATTACATAAACATGTCTTCGTATCCTGGGGGAGGAAGGTGATCTGCATCAGGCCCTGGACGACGAAGAGGTCCTGGCATTGGAGAAAGAGGGGAAAATGGATCAAACCGAGCACCTGGGGGAACTGATCCACTGAAAACATTAACAAATATATAAGTTTCACTAAATATTATTAAATACGTAATAAGGTGTCTTAACAAGAGCAGAAAATTTATATTTGGCATCATTTTTGCGGTTGTATTTTGTCACTCAAACCATTATGACAGTTCAATGATAAGCAGTCCTACCATTATTAAAAATAGATTGCCAAATGGCACAATGCGTTATTATTATTTGTTAAAACGAGATCTCTGAAAAGAATTTGTGGCAAAACAAGTATATGATTAACCAAATTCTAATCAATGGCTGTGTTCGTAGTCATGAAAATAGCAGAGTACGCTTGAGATATATGAACGTAGAAGAGGCAAGAGATGTATGTCAAGATAGAATGGTATGAGACT
This sequence comes from Silvatares holzenthali, assembly GCA_026537445.1. Taxonomy (NCBI): domain Eukaryota; kingdom Metazoa; phylum Arthropoda; class Insecta; order Trichoptera; family Pisuliidae; genus Silvatares; species Silvatares holzenthali. The sequence goes on from JAPMAF010001395.1 coordinate 10,269, forward strand.
CGATTCTCTCTGCTTACTCCTCTGTTAGAGTGGCAATTTGATGTATTATTATCAAAATGGTAAAAGTTAATATTCTAGTTTTCCACTCCTGTTGGAACATTCTTTATAATACTATAAATTCACCTGGGAAGTCCGCCAGGAATACCCAATCCTGGATTACGTGGATTGCTTGGATTTCTGAAAGGATCGAATATCATCCCACCACCTCCTAGTCCACCGAGTGGGTTAAGATCAGAACTACCAATATCACTGACACGACCAAAAGGTGAGCTGAAAAGAGAATTTGAAGTATTAAACATTACATTACTGCAATAAGCATTATCACACATATAGAGTTTTAAACACTATTTAAAGTTTTTGGTGCTAATAAGAAGTGTTTGGGTTCAATGTTGGTAGGGTCATAGAGTACATGTTTTGTTGAAAAAGGAAAATAAAAGAACTCCATGCCTAACCCTATTCTTATGTATGTAACATTCTGTGCAAAAATTTTATTATTTATTTATTACAGGAATGATTTATTCAAAGTTTTAGTGAAAAAAAAAAACCCTCAAGAGCACTGTACAGTTTACGTCTTAAATATTTGGTATTTTTATAAATATAGATTGTGTATAAAAAATATTGTATTTTTGTAGTAGTTACAAAATGTAACGGAACAAAAGTGAATAAATTATAAAGATGATGAGCTATGGACATTGTGACATGACGTATTGCCTTCTTGATAAGTCCAGTCCAGGGAAATCCTCCTCATCAATATAGTTGATGAGGGTGCCCTGGAGACATGCCCAAAATTGAATAATTTTTGAGTTCAAATTGTCATAAATATTGACGTAGATGTCAGCATTTCATCCTCCAGAACCACGGAAGTACCTGACATCTGCATCGTAGATGCAGGTAAATTCTATGGCTATTGTTTTTTTTT
>JAPMAF010001396.1:0-11187 GCA_026537445.1 Silvatares holzenthali
AGTCTTTTTATTCTTAAGTTTTTTAAATTTATTATATTTTATTCTTAAGTTAATCCACTTGGTGCTATTTTATTATTCTTAATTGTGGAGAATTTTTTTAACGTAGTTTTCCCTACTGGGGAAACTACGTTAAAAAACGTATTTAAAAAAATTATGTATTTTAATATTGGTATAATTATCTATTATGGAAGAATGCTACGGGATTTTTTCTTGTAAAGAGGGCAGCGGTCCAAAAAAGGTTGGAAACCTCTAATATAGGTAATATATGCTACAAATGATCAATACATCATTTTAAGGGGATGAAATTATTTTTGGAGCAAACTGAGAGTTCATTAAAAATAGTATATATTTCAAATTTCTTATTTTGACCATTTTAAGAGCCTCCAAGATTGCATTGCTTTCTGCAGTAGAGACATGACTTTCTTTGGGTAATTAAAATTTCTTTCGTCTAAGATATATACATACTAAATCCGCAAGTATTGTTTTGAATGTGGCAGCTGTTAGCATTAACCTGTTAAGCGGGCAGAGCGTCCATACATGCCCAACAAAAATGACTGTGAAACGGGCAGAACGTGTATTAGACATCCTCAAAAGTTATTTAGTACGCCTAAACGGGCGGGACGTGAAATTACTCTCGTTTATTGATGACTCACTTGTACAAGTTTTAACGTGATATTTTAAAACTCGAATTGGGACCCGTTGATGTTACACAATCAAAGTGGGGAGCGCCCGCTAAACAGGTTAAGTTTGTTTATTCTAATAAATTGATGAATAATAGGAACAAACAAAACAGATCAAAACGGCAGGAATACAAAGGTAGCTGGTCATTTTGAAAAGCGTCTTTTGCCTCTGATGATTTGGAGCCGGCTAAAAGAGTGACAGAGGAGTGCCAGCAGTCTTAGCTGAACTTAATGAAGTTGTTGAGGACTGTTACTCATACAGGGAATATAGGCAAGAAGACAGAGTAGATGGCACAGTTTCTTGGAAGGTAGCTAAGACCCACACTGGGTCGTAGCATCAAAGATGCAAAGAAAGATGAAATAAAATCTTCCATTGACAAACTGATAAGTAGATTAAAATGCAAAGTTTTAAAAAGGGTTTTATTTGTAATATACACATATCGTAAAGTAAAAATAAAATACAAAAAAATAAATCAAATGATATCTCCACTTTTGTTCAATGTTTCTATGTATATCCTTAGTTTAAGCAAACTATAATATAAATGTGTACCGCATTATTTTACAATAAATAATGTAATGAATTTAATGTGAATTAAAAATAGCCTACTTCGTTAAGAGTTATTGCTTAGCCTTTTCACTTAAATAGACACGTTAAATACAAGTATAGTAGTTCATACAGATAAGAGGTACATTCAAATTAACATAAACGGTCTACCCTCGGACACTACCTGTAAATATTAAGGTTTATAACATCGCATACAGATCGACTGTAAAGAAATTCCGCACAACCCATTAACAATTGATTAAAACATTGCTTCTCGGTTTATCTATATGTACAAAACATAATACACCTTAGCTCAATCATTTTAATACAGTAAACAAAATAGAAAAATATTCCTTTCGTTATATACAAACAATGAATCTTATCAGGAATAAAATTTCCTTATAAACAATTTGCTCGGTTTACCTAATGTATCTATACTATAATGTACAATGTTTAATATGCGTATATTTCGCGATTATTGCTAAATACATCAAATAAAAACTTCTTCATATTAGGTACAGACAAAATTATAATACCAGTCATACCTACTCGAGGTAAATGAATTACTAAGTAAAATAAAAGAGCAGCCTCTAATCACACTTGCGTCAGTCGTAGCAACAAGTGTGCCATATCACACAGCGCTCCAGGGAAGACTTCATCTCCGGTCTCCCTTCCAGTTCCCCCCTCCTCTCCTGTCCCGGCCGCGCCCCCCGCCGCCTCGCCACCGATCGTTCCCCCGTCCGCCGCGATACTTGTAATCGTTCTTCTGATTCCTATAGTAGTTGTCATCATAATTGTCTCCTTGGAATTTGTTCATGTTGCCCCCCGAACCGTTGAACGCATTAGCATTATCGAAGTTGCCGTTGAAGTTATCATTGCCGAAGTTCCCAATTCTGTTATTGCTTTCATTGTTGAAATTGGGTATACGTGATGAATTGTCATTTGCAAAATTAGGCATTCCGTTGAAATTCCCATTGTCAAAGTTGTGCGGCATATTGGGTGCCATTCCCAGCAAGCCCGGTGCCCCGCGAGGGTCACCTCCCTGGAACCTCATATCGAAGTTGCTCATACCTCCCATAGACCCCATCGGGCTGGGTCCCAGATTAGGTGGCAACGAATTCATGGACATCATCGCTGAAGGGTCCATCATTATCGGCATATTTCCGCCGAGAAAATTGTCAGTCTGGTTAAAGCCCATCGTTTGCAGTGCGCCTGGTACTTCTGGCAGTTTCATTGGTAAAAATTCACCTTTCTCGTTTAACATAATACCTAAATTGATGAAAATTTTATTTAGCACATTATTAGATTTGATTTCAGATAAATCAAACATTTTGCCAGGAGTATTGTCTTGGTGAAACTTCTTCAGGCTAGCGGTCACGGAGGCGAGCTGCTGATTAACCAAGATTTTCTGATTAGAGCTGAGTTCTTTATACCAATTGGACGTTTGTATTGTAGATTGTAAATCGATAGGGTTCGGTTTAGGAGCTGGTTTTTCAGTAGACTCTTGTATCCGTTTTCGTGGATCAACTCTTACAGAAGTTGGTAATTTTGTTGCCTTTTCATTAGAATCGAGAGGGTTTTCTTCCGTTGATAATCTAAATATTTTTCTTAATCTCGGGTCAGATGCCGCTTGTGATTCAGGTGTGCTGTTTTTAATATCCGTATAATCCGGAGTAGGTACATCTACGATGTTGAGTTTGAAGACAATAGGAGGGTGTGAACTTATTGAACCATCTATTTCAGAGGCCGGAGTATAATTTGGAATCGGTTTAAATGGTAAACCTAAGCGCAAATCCACATCTCCACTCCCGGGAGTTTGTCTTAAGTCTGTGTCACCAAATGTTGGCATTCTAAAGTCAATATCTTTGATCGGGCGTAGATCGATATCAATTCTCTTTCTGCCATCGCTACTTCCTCCTTCGATGCAGTTATAAATAGAAACGAACCCTTGCCGCGGGTTGGCTTTCTTTAGTGATTCTGTTGAATTCTTGCGCTCTGGTGATTTTTTAATATTCCTCGGATCGCGCGATCTAGCTTGGGTTACAATTTTCTTATCTGTTTCTGTAGTTGGCTCAGGAGTTGTGTTATTCTTAATGGAAGTAAGCAGTTTAGTAACTTCCGCACTAATGTCAATTTTAGAAAGATCTCCGAGTTTAGTAATCACCGTGCATGGCTCCATAGAATCTGAACTTAAATCCGGAACATACGGCTTGGGCTGATTCGTTTGAGGGGGTGATTTAATTTTAGGCGATGGTTTCTCATTGCGCTCCTCGTCACTAGAATACCACTTTTCATCAATCTGAAGGTTATCATCTTCGTCATCAGTGGTCGCTCTACGAGTCTTCTGTAGATGTTTCTTTTGGAAGTAAGATTCTTGGGTTTTGCCTGGAACGGAGGATACTCTCGAGTCTGTGTCTGACTCCGTTCTAGCTTCATCATTCTCATCATTGGACAGCCGAACATTAGCTACGGTCGCATCCTGAACATATTTTATAACCCTATGATCAATATCCAGATCTATTTTATTATCTGACGTTTGTTTTAAAGAATTAATTTGATTTTCTTTACTAATTTCATTTTCACTATTAGCGATGTTCTCTTTCTCGAATCTACTGAATTTTAAAGCATCTTTTGTATACTGATCTATATCTATCGATATCTTATGTCTCCTCGGATCAGACTGCATCGAGCCCTCGATTCTACTATCTTTGTCTCCCAACGGAGCGGGAAGCATTCTATTAGACTGATATCTCATATCGACATCCTGCCCGAGAACTTCCATCTTAGAAGGAACAGGTTTCATATCGGAAAGTATCGGAGATACTCTCATATCGAGGTCCTTATTCATTTTAACATTATTCAAAAAAGCATTAGGTTTGGAAGACTGATTTTGGATCAGGCCTAAATTTTGTATACTCATAGTATTCAACTGAATCTCATTAACTTGATTCATAGTCAGGCCGAGTTTGATCAATTGTGTGATGGTGAGCTGACTGAGTTGATTCAAATTTTCAATCCCTAAACGTGTTAATTCAGAAATTTGATGGGGAGTCAGTACACCGTTCAAATTTTGAATACTTAGAATATTTTGAGTGGCCGAGTCACTGTTGGGGTTGGGAGTATTCAGCATAGACACCATCGGGGCTGGAGAATCACACCACCGAGATTGTCTAACTTTGGAATTTTTACCCTTGTCGACATGATGTGCAGAATCCACATTTGCGTGTGGATTTTCCTCATAACCCATTGGCTTGGCAACATTAAGATCGAACAGCGACGGAATCCCTTTCTCCTTATTATTAGGTAAATTGGGTGAGTATTGCTGGATTAATTTGTTTTGTGTCATATTCACCATCATGGCGGCAGAATCACGGTTCAGTCTAGGGAAATCACCGAGGATTTCTTTCGGAGCGGATTCGATGTGTTTCAATAAAATATTTTTGAAGCTTTCTGTTAAAGGTTTTCCATGGGCAAATTTACAATCGTCCTTATTGTTGCATTTCAACCCTGTATGGTAATATTTGCAAGGAAAATCAGAATGCAAATATAAACATTTATCTCTTTTGGCACAGCAGTCCATGAGATAAAATTTGCAAAGCTCCATTTTCCTGGGAGGCTGAGCATCATGAGAGAAAGTGCAATCGTCCCCTTTAAAGCATTTCCCCTGCATGTAGAACAAGCACACCCCGTCTGGGTCCTGCTGCGGGTGCATGTCCTGTCTCCGAGGGCGGCCACGAGCGCGCTCCGGCCGGCGGCCGCTCCCTCGCCCCCTGCCCGCACCCCCTCCCCCGCCCCCGCGACCTCCTCTCTCCACACTATCCTCAGACTCGTATTCTTCTCCACTATGATATTTTTCATACTCTCTCGGCTCTTCCATCGATCCTGACTGTTGGTGATGGACGGGTGAAGCTCCTCTGATGCACATCATTTCATCTTCATCCATCTCATCATCTCCTTTTGCTCCACGCTCTTCTCTGGTTTCTTCTCTTTTCTTTCTCTTCCTCGAACTCTCCTTTTCATCGTGCTTTTTACGTTTCTTGTGCTTTCTTTTTGATTCTAAATCATAAACGCCGCTATCTGATCTCTTGATCTCAGTTTCTTCGTCAGGATTATCAGATCCTTTATTGAGAGCGAGCAAAATAGCCTTCTCGATGCTGCCGGCGTAGTCATCTCCGCCTGGTGTCGGTAAAAGAAATTTTCTTGATTTATCTTTCTTTTGACTTTTGTGTTCAGATTTACTGTGGTGTTCTTTAGATCTCTTCTTTTCTCGCTTACTCTCAGGCTTTTTCGGCAGCATCATTTCTTCTTCTTCTTTATCTGTTGGTTCAGTCTGAATAGGAGTAAACTTTGTGGGTGATTCGGAAGGAGCTATAGGTTGTGCAGCTTCCTCGTCTTGATGCTCCTCATCAGATTCAATCTCTCCATCTTCTAGATCATCTATATCCTGCATATTATCAGTAGTAGCCATTTTGATTTATTAATTACGTAACTTTCCGATCCTCAACTATGTAGCATAGTCTTTTACAATCACAGGGTAAGAATGTATTCCTGTAAAGAAAAGAAAAAAAAAACTTAATTATTTACATAAAATCGCAGATATTCATTTCATTGCATAGATTGGATCATTCTCATTTAGGGGACACATCTGGTAATTTTCGCATTTAAATTATCATTAGAATAGCAAATGTATTGATTAGGTATATTTTCAACATATCTATAATATATCACCATTTTCATAAAAACATATGAAGGATGCTAGCTGATCTAAAATTCCTAATAATGCATCAATTATTCATTGCTCATTTAAATTGTTTTTATAGCAGTACTAATGCCATTTTACTCAAATCCATATATGGCGGACAAGTATTTAAATGTGTTTTTTATTACTTTTATAGGCTCTTGAAATATGCACCATCTCTAATAATAACTATTGATTGATTTAATTACCCTTTCTATAGACGATATATTCTGACTTGACGTAAATGGGAGGCAATGATTAATATTAACTAATATAATCAATAGTGTATTATGTCGAGCATTAATAAAATTTAGATGGCAAAGATTATCAAGTCTATTGCTTCATTCATTTTAAACAACACTATAAGCTTAAGGAAATCTTAAAGCGAATAAGTATACACCATCTCAAGCGGGCAATTTCTTAAAGTACTAATACATATTCGTCCAAATTCTACAGAAAAAGGAATACAAATTAAGCACAGCATAAAAGTTTTGAATATAATACTTGCAAAATGCTAAAAATATATGTTGAATTTTATCAGCGATTAATTTGTGGTAATTAATTTTTAAAAAATAAATGTTTTATTTTTACATTTAAGTGGTATTAAACAAAGTAAAAATAAAATGTTCATTCTTCTAAAACGTTTCATTGAAAAGACTGGATCAATGACTGAAAATAAAATCAAAGCAGGGAGTAATTACAAGCGGAACAGTGATGGATAATCAACTCTTATGTTTATTGAAAATTTAAAAGAATTTATATTGTTTGCGAACTTATAGAAAAAAGGTCTCCAATGTACTGAGTAAGGAGTTAATAAACCAATATCACAACAGGCATTATAAGACCAAGTCAATTCTGATAAATTAATTCTCAATATAGTCTTCGGGAAATAGTAAAATCGTGTCCCTGGAAGTAATGAGAGAAAAGTGAACTTTGACCAAACAGAATCATAAAATGGATATGTTTCTTTATAATTTCTAAGATCCCATGTTGATCGCTAAAAAGGATACAGAAAACTTATCGTGAGACTCATATTTAGCACTAGGAGATAAATATTTTCGTGAAATGCTGTCATAGAAAGTGTTTATAGGCATTCAGCTAGACAGACCTTCGGTGAAATGATTCAATCGGATTAAGAAAATGACCAACAGAATTTGTACAGGTTTGGAGTTGACAAAAAATCTCATTAGCTCCCTATATTTCTATACGGTTTGCAGACTTGAACTTTAAAGGTATGTTTAAGATGTGCTGGTCTAAGATTATCTTAGACAGCCAGAGTCTACACTGTATTCTCTGTTTCTTCAACATATCATTGACAAAGAAGAGGCTAACTAGAGATTACTGGTGAGATGTAAACATAACGAGAAAGATTCTCGTTGTAAGAATCCACTGGAGAATTTCATTGGAGACAGAAAATGAACAAACTGGTAGCTTGGAGAGGGCCCGAAACCATGATTGAAAGAAAAAATCTATCTGGGATTTCAAACTGAAGAGATATTTCGGCTTCATTTTAGCCTAGGCCAATTACATTACTGTCCCTGAAAGTCATCGTAACACTACCGCAAGATGACTGCCTACTTTCTCCAACGAGAGGCACTCGAATAAAAAATATTCTCGATATTCTTCGATTACCTACATCAGCAGCATTGACAATAGGATCAAAAGCATTCACAAAGAAACTATATAGTGTCGGTTTAAAATCGTGACTAATGAGAACGTTTCTGGATATTTCCTAATTAAGTTAAATAACAATGAAGAAAATCTTTTCGTAATGCGAAATTAATTAAAATCTATATTCAATGTCAATTTACGACAAACGTACGCTCATCCAATGACGCGTATGTAGATCGCTAGAAAGAGACGACTACTTGTTTCAAAATTACTTTCGTGACGCCATCGGAAAAAAATGCGACAAAAACATAAAGAAATGTTTGTTTTGCGACAGAAATCACGGCTGATTTTAAAAGATTTCGTTGAGTTTGTTAACGTCACTTATTCGAGCGGCAAGCGGAATCATTTCTGCGTCTTTTATGTCCGTATTACTTATTTTAGACTAAAACGAAAGTAAGCAATGTTTACAGTGCGCCGAACAATAATGATAGACAGATCAAATATCATTTGTTCGAGCTGGCATCTGAAGCGGATAATCGTGAAACGAGAAAACCAGGGTTATCTCTTGAAACGATTCGTAGACATGGCAACGTCGCATTTAAGCCAATCAAAACCATCGATTGCACCGTGCGCATTTTTAAAATGGCGGCCATTAGCATTATTTCTCGCACTGTTTGAATAATGTTCGAAAATATACAGTTTAAGACTGTTCGAAAATATTACTTAGAAATAAGCACGGAGTAAATGATAATAAGATCGTTATATTATGCGCACGATTGTCGTGCGTTTTTATATGTTAAATAAACTAACATCGCACCATTTTGAAAATATTATTCGCTGACGAAGGAACACAACGATGATTATTAAATGCAGTGTGTTTCTGAGTAAACGTTCTATCGACAAATTCTCGTTCTGAATCAGGGCAATAGCTCTCCTGGCAGACAGTCACTTCGTACCAACGGCGAATGGCGTGACGTCAGCAGATAAAAATATCATTCCACAGGGCCGGGCCGGGTCACACTTCAGTGTTTACATAATAAAATGTAAAAATAGAAAAGTTAAATTAAACATTCGTTAGATGCAATCAGATAACAATTATTTAATAACCGGCCAGGTTAAGTATTACTGAAGATACTATTCTTGGTTAGCGTTCTGTCCAAAGTGGACGCTAAAGCATTTTCAATTGCTTGAAGACAAAAACTAAAACACAATTCTCATATGCAAAGCAAGTGGCGACGAAATATCAAATCTATATCGAGTAGCTCAAATGACTACTCCGTAAGAACGAGGTTCATTGAGTCATTGAGAATATCAACTGTCGGCAAAGAAAACAAAAGAAAAAAGATAAATTGATTTTATAACGAAAAAATGAAGGTAATTTTCTCTTTCTGCCAACAAAGGAAAGAGTTAACTTTGTAAATTTCATTATGTTACAGCCAAAAATATTTTCAAAGAGCAATATAAATATGTTCGTAGATGGACGAACGAATCGTGATTTTACGGTTTCTAGGCCACAATATTATCAAAATACAACAAAAACAAGACTCAGTTTAACGGTTATTTTTCAAAATAACGGAATGAACGGGATTGTAACGTTTTCTATTCTATACGTCTAAACTACCGATGTATCGGCAAAGATAACGAAATTAATGTTCTTTTTGAGTAGAGTACACGATGACAAAGATGGAGAATTCGCTTAGGTGTTATATAGCGAAAACGAATTTACAGGCGATGTCATCATTCAAATGATTTTATCGTATGAAATTAAAATTTATTCACGATCCTTTCGTTGAGTTTTCTCATATAACACAGAAAGTGTTAAAATATGTACCGAGGTAAAAATATCGAGCTTACATTGAAAAGATTTATGAACATTTTTTACCTTTGGTACAGGTCATTTAGCAACATTCAGACATTTTTTTAACAAAGATTAATACAGATATTGTCAAAATTGACTTTATATAAAACAGTTTATACGCTTCCATTAAATAATTACATAAGCTACCACAACCAGAAATTCAATAAGACTATAATAGCATGCAATACGACTCTAAACACCCGAATGCGGTCCTGAATAAGGTGACCTTGGCGAATGAAATTATTCTGCCGCCGAGCCTTTCGGACGTGGAAGCGAATAGAAAATCCATAGTAACAAACAATATAAAAGATGTTCATAGCAATATTATGTTAAAATTTGTAAAAGAAAAGCTACGAAAATGCGGCGAGGCCAAAAAGGCAACGCCCAGTCGTTGGGGTGACGCCATTTTGGATCTCACGATCAATTTTCGTATGATTACCGATTTCCGCAACTGAATTGCCGTCGAAACACGCAACCGAGGTCGTGCTATCATCGCAAAATAACCAAGAAAGATGCCGAGCAGCCTTCGGTCACCGTCCGGTTTTTTCGGAGCGATCTGTGATCATGGAGTCATGTCGCATACACACTTTTCTACGAGGGACGTATCACGCATAAACATAAATCCCTCGGCAAATAATGTTGAAGCAAATCGAAATTACCAGTGTTTCATTAACAGTTCACTAAATGCGACTATTATCTTCCCATGTTAAATTATCTCTTTCATAGCATTGAAGCATTTTCGTAGCAACAGGTCGGTGATTCGGGAACTATTGAGTTTCGCTCGGGCGTTGCCAGACGCTCCTCTATCGCTCTGTCCCTCTCGCTCGGTCGGCGGCTCTCCTTCTCGCAACCAGCTCGGCATACAGTGCTACCACCAAACGGTGCGCACAATAGAACAGTGCGGCAACTATACGCCGTGCATCATTCCGTCGGGCGCTATTCAAATAGAGACGCTGTTATTGCCTGTGTGTTATCGTCACACGTTTATCAGCAATTCGCTCAAAGCACACACTCATTTTCATTGTTATAATTTATCATGCCAACTTTATCAATACTTATTATTCATTATGACTAGATATCAAGAAAAAATATTACTATCAACTGTTATCTATTTAAAAAATACATTCATTATAAATATGATGTGATTGAACATTACTATAATACATACATAATACTTAAACATTTCTCTATAGAGATAGGCTGAGAGGATGAAGCTCCATTTATCTTCGTAAAATATTTTATTTTTTTCGATAAATAAAATCGAATCATTACGAAACACGTAGGACAGCGGAAGTGAGATTTAATGTTATTTTATAGGTTTGCGCTGCAGAAAAAGAAATGAAATAATGTCCTAAAGGTTTATTCAATTTGTTTTCAATAGAATGCAAGCATCTTTGCAGCCGTTAAAAAAACTGTAGTAATGTAATAAATCTTCATAGTAAAATGGGTGGAGCACTGCACTGAAACCTGTCGAATAAATGAATTCTCAACGCAAAAATTAAAATTATTTGCTTTGGACTTGCAAGAGTGATAGTTTTTGCATCGCCTGGAGCAACACCACTGATTAGTATTAAATTTACCCATGTTTCGGGACTACAATTGAATAACTAGGTTTTCTTTTCTCCTAATGTTACAAAACAATAATATCTGTAACAGCACTAATGTTACAGATCCTGATGGATAGTTGTAGTGTCTCGTGTGTATTATAATATAAAAAAAATATCAAAGAGAAGGGCGTGCAGTCAACTAATGATAA
>JAPMAF010001398.1:0-11183 GCA_026537445.1 Silvatares holzenthali
TATATATGTTAAAGGAAGCAGTTTTGGAAGTAGTGAACCGTTTTTAATTTTTTGTATTGTTCGGCCAATAGGAGTGTATAGATATCTTCACGCCAGTGTATTCTCATCATTCGTCCCACTCCATAATTTGAAATTGTATTTATAATCTTTTAATTTATAGTTTGATTATTAAGTATATTGTATTATAATAATAATGTGATTGAAGAATATTGAGACATCGTAAACGTTTTTAAGTTGGATTGAATGCAAAATAAATCGTCGACTTCGTGGTCAAGTGGTTAAGATACTTGACTAAAGCATTGTATGAACGTTGGAGGTCGTGGGTATCTTGCTAGATAAAAAAATTGATTGAAAATGGGGGTTTCGTTGCAAATTTTATAAAGATATGTGAAAAAATGTATTTAAATAAAACAGTGAAAAATGCATTTATAAAAATATATTCACTCTAGACTGGAAAAGAGTGTTGATCTTTTATCGCCCTGAAGCCATACCACCGTTTAGTATTGTAAGCTACGTGAAAACAATTTATTCATATTTTGTGAGGAAAATTAAATAACCAGATTTTCTTTCTCTCCTACCGCTATACAGCATTTACATGTGCAATTGCACTAAATGTTACAGAAACAGAAAGACGATAGTGTCATGGTGTTGTATGTCTAGTATAAGATAGAATACTCTACACTATCACGTCGTTTGCCCGTAGAAATAGGCAGAGGATCGAGCTCCACACCACTCTATCCTGGCATACATCTCTTGCTTCATCCACGTTCATAAATCTTCCCATGCATACTCTGCGATTCTCACGACTGCGGACAGAGCCATCCACCAATATTTGGTTGATCTGATCAAGCCAGATTTTCCTTGGGCGGTCCCTGTATTTCGTACCTTTTACATTTGCGTAGATCTTCCGTACTAGCCTCTCAGCACCCATTCGCTCTGCATGGCCAAACTATGTAAATAATGTATGAATCATAATCAGTAGTATACGATAAAATATGAAGTTACACAAATTAACTAATAATTATATTAATTGTTCGTTGGCCTCTCTCTGCATGACCTCGGTGAAATATCAGAGTGCATCAGGCGACAGACACGTAAAGCATTACATATTATCTCGGAGAATACGTGCTCAGTGCACTGGCATGCGCTCCGCACATGTTTCAAAATGGATTTCTTCAATTATTTTGCGAATATTTCATTCCGAGATGTTATACTGCAACCCGTAAATATCCTGCAGCTTAACAAGCACATCATATAATTCAAAAAACGTTCCTTGGCATGTCAACTTTATGCTGTACAGTGCAGGCAGCGAAAAATATTGAGATAGAGATTTTCCTCTAAAACCTTCAACACACTGGTGGTTCATTATAACGAAAGCATCCTCGCAGCCATCGACGTCATTCAGTAACTAATAGTACGCGATAGATTATACGATATGTGTTGGCCAAGTTCAAATAAAAATACAAAGTTCTGTACCAACAATAAGCGGCTTTTGTTGTATATAACGTGTATACTCGGTGTCAAACTTGAATCCAATCTTATCAATCTGTCTTAGTTCAACTAATTCGGACCACCGCTCATACTACACATGAGACACCATGACACCACCATCCGTCTGGGTCTGTAACATACTGTACAATTGTACATTCAAATGCTGTGTAGCAATCAGAGGAGAGATTGAAAACCTGTTTTTTCAGTTCGAGTCACGAAACATGAATAAATCTGTTTAACGTGGCTTACAATACTGAACGGTGGTATTCTTTCAGGGCGATACAAGATCTACCACTCTTTTCCAGTCCAGAGTGAATATGTTTTTTAAATGCATTTTTTGCTGTTTTCGATTTCTTAAATATATTTTTACACATATATATTTTAAATCGGAATAGTAAAATAAATTTTTAAATGCATATTATTTTACTCCGGCGGGATTCGAACCCGCGACTACCAGCGTTCCTCCAACGCTTTAGTCAAGTATATTTAACCACTCGCCCACGGGGCCGATTTCTGCTTTCTACGTTCAGCCTGTCTGTTTTGGTCACAACGAACTGCTCACTAGCAGTTGCAAATATTTCTAGTACTCGAGGAATCTATTCACAACACTGTTGTCTTGGTATATTTCTTTATCTAATCATTAATTTAGTGAGAATTCGTCCTCTTCCGCGTTGGAGACCCAATTTTACCTTCCAAGTAATTTTCTCTTTTACGAACAATGCGCCTAATAAAACGAAGCTCGCATTGGATACATATAGATGAGAGCTTATTCTGTTTTATTAAGACGCAACAATACTGTGTAGCAGTCATCACCATTAGTCGTTGTCGCACTTACGGCGATCTATCTAAAACACTGAGCAGTCTGCATTACAGAGTTGATTCCTATACCTATCAGCTTCATCCAGTCACGCCACAGGATTGACGGTTGACTTCGTCCACGGACCACGTCTAGCTGAATATTTGCGAGCAATATGTTTAAAATTTTAAGGAGAAAAAATTCTGATTATTTAGCTCTGGTCATGAAATACGAATAAACTCAATTTTCAAACATATATAACGTGTAATATACTAATATAACGGTGATATTGTTCTAAAGTGATATGATAAGATCCATCACTCATTGCGAAATTAAATGGCCTATTTTGGTAATTTTTTTTTAAAGTTTTACTCAAGTTGAATCATTTTAAATCAATGTTTTACCCCCTACGATACGAAGACCAACAGATGAGAATATTTTCCTACAAAACGGAGCTTTGTAAGTTGTCCATTTAATTAAAAAATAAGTATGTAGAATAGGTATGTGTCACCTGAATCGACCTCTATAATGACTTGAAATCTCATGGAAAGCAATAAGTCTTCTTCCCGAGAAATAGCCAGTGAATAAGATAGAATTAAAAAACATGTTGAATGGAATATAAAATCTTGTAAAACAAACGTTTATAATATACGAGTAAACATGCAAGCAATTAAGCTCTCATTAAGCCTAGTTTAAAGTTTTCCCGAAATACTGCCATTGCTTTAGGTGGCCAGAATATTTTTTGCGCGAGATTTTTTATGTCTCTTTAAGCCCAGTTTTAATATACTAGTAAATTTCATTCAGCAGTAAAAGCTGTCAAATATTTTTAAGTTTAAATTAGCTACGCGAAATGAGAGCGTATTTTTCGTAACAATGCTATCTTCATTATGTCACATAAATAAGATCACCCCCATTCAACTGAGGAATTGTGTTGTTTATGATATCTCTATGTTCCAGAATCATAACTCAAAAAATCTCGACAGATTTATGGCTGGCGCCCTCTCCAGTAGTTAGATACAACTTGACCCCCGAAGTGTATCGTAATTCCGCTTCCGAAAGAATTATTTTTAAACGGGCGAACATAGCGACGGAGGCAAACCTTTTCGCTTTTAGAGGCTTTGCTACTATTTTTTCTTATACCAACATTTTTAAGGGTAGTAAAGAACATCGTGATATCTTCTGTAAGCAAGTTAATTTAATAAAATTGTGAGAAAGTCTTTTTCGTACGGTGAAAATCGAGGATATTATCTCCGTTATACAGTAGATATCTGGTATTATTTTTTTTACTAAACGATCGCCTACAAACAAACGTTTGTAGGAGATCGTTTAGTTTTAAATAAAAAGAAAGTACTTTAATTATTAATGTTGTTCGAAATAAGATCTATTTTCAAGGATTTAAAGTTTTAATTTTTAACAAAGTCGTCTTTCGCATTTGTTCTAATTTGTACACTTTAAATTTAATTAATCGTTAAACGACAGCTATGCTTAATTATTTTTTCTCACATGTAGGTACTATAGCGAACTATTATTTAACAGTGACTTAGTTACCATAGAAACCCAAAAGCTCGGCTTGCCCTTCTTCATATTCAGTATAAAATGCGTATTAATTACATCAATGCTGTAATTTATTCACTCAAACTTACATTTTTGTCTGCAGAAAATAATACACATATATACAACAATTTACTTGTAATTCCTTGCAATTTATCCCTAATTAATTTTTCTGATTTAGAAAACAGCTAAGTATTGAAAATAGATAGCATCTCAAGCAGGGTATGGAGGTATACAAGATTAAACGCCTTCAAACAGAACTGAACCATCATCGTCGCTAATAAATCATGTGCTAAAGTTCAGTGAAATCTAATGCCCACATACTACTGGATTGTATCGGATACGTGTAGGATCATCCATTATTAATTTGTTTGATAAGCTACTCCCCTACATTCTAATAGCCGCTGTTTGCCCAAGGATTTCTATGAGTAACTCGAGTCCGCAAGGATGTAACTGGAAAGCTATATTATGAATATATCCTGCATAAGTTTAATTTCACATCATTTTTACTTACTAACGTATCTTCTTCTGTTATTTGGAATACCTCAAAATATATTTTCGTTATTATTGGCTTACTGTGAGAACGCATCGAAATACAGAATGTTGCTGACTATGGACAGAAAACATGGTTCCAGTTGGATGATGGATCAACATCACATAACTCTGACGTGTCTATTTCCTTAAATAGGATTTGAGTTACTTGGGATGCATAAAGCTACGGCAGACTGAACTATCATATCCTTATGAATCTTTAAATATTAATTTACTTAGATACAGCCGTCAAAGAAAAATAATTTGGAAGGTAGGGACAAGGAAAACGGTAATAGAAAAACTCTGGCCTTTTTGTTTAAGGGTTGCGCAAGAGGTTAACTTTTTATTATTAATAATATGAACGAAAAATCACCTCAAAGGCACTGCACATTTTTTGTCACTCTTCAGGGAACGATATTTTGAAACGATGTGTTTTTAATCGGCCTCTAAATATCATCTCAAACGGACTATTTCACACCGACGCGTAAGAGCATTCTAGGCCTTTGGCCCCGCCACCGAGTATGCTCGCTAGGCGAAATTCGTTCTATGGTTTCTCTTCGACTTCTGAACCTTTCCTATGGTCGTTAAGGAAGCTGATCTGAGCGTCCGTTGTTATTCAGAGAAACGGAACCACACAACTCCTTGAGATACAGTGGAACTACGTCATGTGGGCACTTGTACATCAACCAGCATACTTTATACAACTAAACGGAGCCAGTGCAAATTATTATAGATATAAAAAATCTACGTTTATATGTACTAAATTTAACATTTCTATTACCATTGAAAAGATAAGAAATAATAAAGTAACAGTTTCACCCAAACATTATATTGTAATACGGAACAAAAGCAGTTGAACAAATCCATTTAGGTTGTAGGGAACTATTCCGCTTGATTCTAATTTGTGTAAATCCTTGCGAAGTTAGATAAAATAACATTATCTATATCCACCCTACCCGCCCATTCACCCAGTTACCCATTCAGTCGTCCACCTATCTCTACTAGCAGCATAGCTATCCACCCATACACTTGAGAAGAGGATGTTACGTTTTAAAACTTAACCCGGCTTGGCGCATCCCTTCGTGGGATTTTCTGGCGGTGATTTTCAATTAAAACCTTTTACATAATCCACCGGACAGAACAGAGGGCGTAATGCTCGACTCTATCCAATAACCCCGAGTTGGAACAGTTCAAAACGTAAAACAAAATATTGGATACACAAAACACGGCATTTAATTATTGGATGGTCCAGAAAATCACTTTGTGTCTGGGTGGAGGTACTTGAGGCAAGTCAGAAATGTGCTTTCATGTTTAATGCTTTTATTATTTAACGAGACTAGTGAGACTTAGTAAACCAGCTCTATTTCAATTATCATGTAGGAATATTTTAGACCTTTCCAAGTCCTCTTCAGTTCTGTAGATTCTTATGATGTCGTATCCGATATCGAATGTCGGCTATCGCACCTTCCTAATCCCAGTTTCCTTGTCGATTCGTAAATCCTTTAAAGTAGTTAACTCGTTACCAAAACGGGATAAAAGATAGGGTTAATTAAACATAATATCATCCAACTATTCGATTGATTTTGAAAACGTAAAATAATTGCTTCCAGAGGCCACGAAGTCCGCATGTCTAATAGGAATTAAATAGAGTGTTCGTGTATTAGAACAGCAGAAATATTCTCCTCCCTGTTGTATATGAAAGAATATTAACAACAGCATTAAAAGGACTCAAATGTCTGATCACTGTCACTGGAATAAGATTTAACAAAAAATCTGTTATTGAAGCTAACTTGAATACTTTTCATCAAGAACTAACTTACGTATAGAAAACAGTTAAAAGTTGCTCTATCAGTTGATGAAAATGAATAACATGGCTACCAGGAATAAAGTAAGGAGAAAAGAAGGTTAAGTTTCCAATAGCATGCGTAGAGGACTTCACAGAAGAGTGTAGACGGATGCCACCAATTAGGGAAGACTTTCTTCTTTTAACATTCAGAGGGACTTCGAATATTGACTGATTTCGTCTAATTTTTCACCCGAAGTCTTTAAGTCACGATATTTTAGTCCGGATATGTATGTATCCTAGCTCTCTTAGTCTAGATGATGATATACAGTATATCGTACCTTTTAGGGTACCGCATTACACGCAAGAAAAAACAGTTTTTCCTTAACAATTCAAGTGATTACTTTGTTTTTTTTCGCATTTCCTACTCCACGGATATCTTCAATGCAGCACCTGCGAGTGATAAGTGAATAAGACTGAGTAAATATTTCATTCCTCAATACATATACAAGCTTCAGATCATTTTCGGGTACACACATAATGAAAGATTTGAATAATAATTATATTTGAAAAGTTCGAACATTGCTTATTGAAATTCAATACATGAAGTTTGGAGCATGGCTAAGAAAAAACTCGCTAAATCGTATAATCCGCTTTCAAATTCCGCCCAGTATTTCCGATTCCATCGTATAAATAAAATTAGCCCTAGGATCAGGCGAAAATATTCAAGGAACGTCTATCCGCAACTTTATACGACTTTTGGCTTCCTCCTAAGCCTTACGAGCCTTACTAGTTCAGCCAGTATAAATACGCAATAATTTATAAGTTTCAGTACAACTTCCTTCCATTTTACTCCACGGCTGAAAACTTGTATAGAAATTGTCACGAAATAAAATATAATTAATACTAGGTATTAGAAACTCTGCCTTTGTCGCTATTGTATAAATAAAATAAATTACAATTGATTATTCTGAATTGAGGAAAGGAGGGGTGCAATCTTTCTTATTACATAGTAACGATGGGAGTACATAGCGGAATATTGGTGTCAACGTTGATGTATGAAAGTGAAACTCGGGCATGGCAGAACAAAATAGAATAATACCAAGAAATGAGATCTTTTTGTAGATGTAGAGAACGATGTATTGAGATGGTTTGGTTGAATGGTGTGGAGTGCATGGGGGCCGAGTGGTTAGTACGGAAGATCTAATAAAAGTTGTCCTTCCGGCGCACCTGCGAGCAACCTTTTGTTCATTGCATAGTTATAGACGTTATGCAAGAGTTTTTTTACGACATCGGATAATATCGCCATTAGGCCATTGAGATATTGTTTCACTATATGTGTTAATAATGATGACTAGCATAATTTCTCTTCAATTCTGTGACACACACGACATCAGTTACTCGAGCTTTTGATCCATTCTTTGTTTGCTAAGTATACTAAAAAGTTGCTCTCCTAGAATCTGTCTTCCTTTCAGCAAAATTATTTACAGACGCCAATGAATAATTGTATGTAGGAGCATCTATAATACGAGCGTACGTAGAGTTAAGGTGATGCATAGTTAGCAGTAAATCTTTGTTTGTCGAGTGGGCATTTATTAGTACAAGCATAAGATAAGCGCTTGCATCAGCTTTTATCGATATGCCTCACCAGCTCTCCAGCTCTCCAGCTCTCCAGCTCGCCTGCTCCTCCGCTACATACTAGAGCAAGGCGTCACGTCACATACATCTTCTCTCTTATGATAGACCGTGTATACCGTACCGTACAGGGATGATGGATAGTACAAAGTTTAGGGGTTAGTTGCCCGGCAGTTTGGGAACACGAAGATAAGGGCTGGCCGGGACATACAACCGCAAGGATTAAGGGATGTTTGTCCTTACAAAAGTAAAGGACAATATCACCATAGGGCCACTATCTGGAGAGCTTATTTGATATCCAATTAGCCAGGGAAATCGGATTATAACGTTTTAAAAAGGTTTAACGGAGAGACGGGTAAGGAACTCGCTTCACTACAATAATAAATATCTACCGTATAATACGAGTATGTATGTATAGTACAACACACAGCTCGCAGAATAATCTCCGCAAGTATACAGTACACAAGTAACACGGAAGGTACCATTATTTCGTGTTAAAAGGTGAGTACGAAAATATAATTATTTCTTTGAATTCCCACAATATATTTCACTTTTTCTTCGGTTACTTTGTGGTTTTCCATTTTTTTGACTATAATTTTAAAGACATCCGTGATCATGACTAACGGATAGTCGAAACTTGTTGGATGGAATTATTAAATAACATATAATGTTTATAAATAAAGAAAATAAAATGAAATTTTATTTCCAAATTGTATTCAAACTTCTTCTTTTTAACTTTCTCGATTACGTCGATAACTGAACGTTGAAATTAGTCCTCTTGATGCCATCCGTCCATCGCATCTGTGGATTGTCTCTATTTTTTTTCGAAATAAGCAAACATGACCAGCATAGTTCTACATGCATGGTTCAACTGTTTTTTCTGATATCGCCAAGATTACTCTTCGTCTTTAGTTAGTCATTTCTATTCCATGGCATGCTGTATAACTGTCAGCTTTGTCAGGATCTCTCGTGTGTGGATCGAGCTTGTGTTCCTTATTACAGCACTGATAAAATAAATATAAATAGTTTGAAGAAAACAATTAAGTACGAGTAGAATAAAGAAATTGAAGAAGGGGAAAACAATTTCGGCACAAATAAGAGACTACAATGCATCTCCAGTATTCGGGAGAAACCCGTTCAACCCGCTTTTAAAACAGACAATGGACCTCTCTGGACAGTTTCGCAGCCATAAACGAATGCAGAGACGTTATACACGTACTTGGTTTATGTTAATAAAGCACTAATTGTGTTTACCAAGATATATGTAAACAAAGTTAAGTGTTTTTTTTTCTTTTGTAATACACACATAATATTATCATAATACGTTTTCCTCCGCACTTTTATAGTTTCAGGGTTTTAATCAAAAGATTTAATATGCTAGGAAAATACATTATGTCACCACATGACAAGTAGGCTGTAGGCTGTAGGCTGCAGGCCTAACAGGCAGGGAGCAAGGAGCAAGGAGCAAGGAGCAGGGAGCCGGCGGCGTGCCGGGCTAACCCACGAATTTACGGTTGAGCGAAACGATCTCAATTATTCAGTTTGCCTAACAAGAAAGTCATGTTTGGTCCAATTTGTGTGTCCCAGGTATGAATGTATTAACCATTTTAATCACTGAAAATATTGTTCTGACCGACTCACCGCGTGCTCTCTTCGGACGGACTCGTATAATAGATACCTTCGTTATTTATTAAGTTTGCGGTGAATACTTGAGCAGTGCGTAATTAGATTATCTGGATTCCATTGTCCCGAATTTCCTAAATTATTTCTCATTCCTATTAAGTAAATAACGTGACCCAAACTTTTCCAAATATTATCTTCAAAGTCGGTTTGCGGGGTGAATGTGCGAAGCCACCCCAAAGGAAGCTAAATGTTTTCTTTCTTTCTGTTATTAGATATTTATGCTACTGAGAAGTAAACGAATGGAAGCAGAAGGGATGAGACTTCTCGGAATCCTTGATCTTCGGGTGGTAAATGGGTAAAAAAGGGTAAAAACGTGCTGATAAAACATATCTACGCTTCTACTCTGTATCATAGTAATTACATACAAACCGAAAATATTTTTTTTGTAAGCATGTAGGCTGATCTTTTTATAACAATCAACCCTAATTGGACGATAGGGTTGCAAACATTTCTTGATATTGAAAAATTATCATGTTTGTTACATTGCGCATGATTTCTCGTGATAAACATTATGTCTCGAGTGCGCACGAGCATGATTGAACTGTTAGCCGCCAGTTTCGCTAACCATTATTGTGATGTAATAATTATCACATTTTGAATGTAAAAAGGAGATTTTTTGATACTCTTTTCATCAGGTATTTTTATAAAATCAGTAAATTATTATTTCTACATATTTTCTTATTAATTTACACTACTGACAAAAACATTTTGAAATGTTTATTTGCATGTGAAGGTGCCACTAGCGCCAAATCGGTTAATGTGTAGAATTCCGCTTCTTCTTTATTTTAGCCTTCTCGAGTCCATGGCTGAATATAGCCCACTCTAATGTTTTTCAGTCCTAATCCACAGAGGTCAGTCTCTCTCTCGAGGTTACATCGTTAGCTTTGGTCACCATCCTTATCCTGTCATTTCTCTTTCAAATTTATGTAGATGCATAATCCAACAAAGTCAAAAAGCAATAAGTCAGTAAGGAATGAATGTGAATGTGAATTAACGGGAAATGGATGAATTCACTAGGAAGGAATGATTATTTCATTCATAGCCTCCCTAATCCCTGAGAAAGCCCGATACAGATGGCTCGGGCTACGGCTGAAGCGATAGCAACGGCGCACCGCGAGTCGGCGCCACTTAATCTAACGAGTCACGTATACAGAATTGTGTATTTAAGCTTCGAGGTTTATCTTTTAACTCTTTTTACACTGCGAATCCCTTGCAAAGTGCGTTCGCTTCTATTTTTCTTCGCGAAACTGGGAACAAGAGATGTATGAGCTGAATACAATAGAGACTTTTTGTTTAGCGTACGCGAAGTTCTTTTTTTCAGAGTTCCTAAGTGAATTCGAAGCAAGCTGACTTATGAAAATATAGTCGTGGAAATGTTAGCTCCTGAATAAACATTTTTAAAAGGATTATAATACAATATCAACAGATTTTTAAAACAACTTTTTTATTTCCTCCTGAACCCCAATATCCTATTCATTGGCTGTCGGTGTTCTCCGCTAACAAATATACGATCGCTTTTATATGCGGGAATGTACCTAACGATGCTTCCAACGATTTATAAAAAACATGAAAAGTGTACAGGGTATAGAAAAAATGTATTTTAATTCTTCTGAAACTTAGTGGACATCTCAGTACCCTAAAGAAGCATTTTGCATTTTGGAAGCCTCTTTAGTTAAAAATAGAAAATATACATATTAGTGTTAATGTTATTTA
>JAPMAF010001399.1:0-11181 GCA_026537445.1 Silvatares holzenthali
ATGGCCCAGTAAAGGACCGAAACGCGTCGTGTTTTACTCGAAAATAAATAAAGTGATAGCAACAAAGCTACTTAGTACTGTTTTATTTAGTTTCTAAATAATTTACAATAAATAAATATCAAAATATTATTTTTTATTTGTTTAATTTATGGCTGTAAACAATTTTTAACAAAAAAAAACAGATTTAAAATCTTTAATTTTCGATCCTTCATGATTAACGATTAACGACGAACTATAGTATTCGGTTCATCTTAGCGTCTAGCAAGTCCAGATTCCTTAAAAGTCCTCCACCAGGCGGCACATAAATGTTTATAATTTTGATCGATTTAGAAAAGGCGGCAAATTGGGGACCGCCCCAGGTAACAAAAACTTTAGGTACGCCACTGCAAATATAAATACGTTAAAAATACACAGAAAGAAAAGAAAATTGGCTCATTGAGGTGGTTTGGGTATATTGGGAAAAAAGTAAACCAGATCTTAGCGAGTGAATGTTTTGAAAAAATAGAAAGAAGAACCTAGAACATGTGAGTAGGAACTAATGATTAAACTTCTCATCGAGGGTTAAGTCACAAATGCAAACGAGCATTGAGACTGTATGACGAGATGCATAAATAGAGAAGACAGAAAGGAAGTGAATAGCAAATAGAGACAAGTAGTCTCTATTCCTCTGCCTACTACTATTGATAGCGATGAGACAGTATAAATATACTATATGTACCTAATTATAAAATTACTTAAACACAATGTAATTTTCTTTTCACAGGTGATTGACAAATACCAGCAAGACTTGAAACGCAACGCTGGAGCCAGCAGCAGCGGAGTCCATTCAGGGAGCTCAAGTCCAATAGGAGACGCGGTAGGAGGCAGAGGTGATGAGATCAGGAGAAGGGGTGGAAGACTAAACAGAGCTGCTGCACATCATCAAATTCAAAGAGACAGTTCACCTGAACAGTCTAGCGTCGAACCAGCATCGCAAGAAGACGATGGTCATTCTGATTCTAGTGACAGAGCTGGGATACTTGCTGTGAGTTATTATTTTCAATAAATTTATTTCTAATTAGGTAAACACTGCCTTCTAGTATGAATGCATTTGTAATAGTTTCTGTTTGAATTTCATTTAAATCCGATGTACATATAAATTTTATAATTAGTGTTTTTTTTACAATAAAAATATTAATAAAAAGAAAAAAATATTCTAATCCTAACCTTCATTGCTTACTAAATATTTGATATGGGTAATATTTCAGATAGAAGAATGTCCTTTACGTGAGAGTGCTACAAGCACTGATGATGAAGAACATTTTAAAAATTCTTATAGTAACCTAGTGGACGGGGCCTTGTCAAGCATCAACTTCCATAACCAGAATCGCATTGCTTTCCCAGAATATGGTGGCGATATAGTTGAAATGAATGGTAGGAATGAAATCAAATGTATTGTTTTTTTTTAATAAATAATGAATTAATTAACATTCATGCTACTAATGCACTTTCATTTTACAGGTATAAGCTTAGACAGGCAAGATGAAGATGACCATAATCTACCAAATGGAAACATAAATCAAAACAGTGAAATATATGCAAACAATAATTCCTGGGAAGAAAATTGGTTGTTCCAAAAGAAAAGGATTAAGAACGCCCAATCGGTTCCAGTGCCAATGCTCATACCTAACTCCAATACAGAAATTAGAGCTCGCATCGGCGACCGTGATGCCGAAGATACAACAGATCTTTCAGAAGCTGGATCTGAAACAGATGACAAACTAGATGATGATCTAACTGACATCAAACAGGTGTTAGTCAACTCAAAAACAATAATTGGGGGAAAGAATCCAGATATAATCTTCTCATTGTTAGACCAAGATACAAATGATAATAATATATCATTGCAAAGTTCCATTTTAATTGACAGTAGTCCAGAAATCACACTAGTTGAAATGATCCCAGCAGTAAGAAAGGAAAGGATTGTTGAATCCGAGATCAAAGATGAAAATGACAACGAAAAAGGAAAAATGAAAGAAACTAAACAATTGCTAGATGAAGATACTAATGATGATGATAACACTGTGGTCTTGAGACCAAAAACTGACCGATCAGCGATACCTTATAAAACCCAAAGGAGTACAAGAAATTCCATGCGAGAATTCTTGCGTAGTTTAGAGTCTGATGAAGAACATGAACCGCCGGAAATAATTTTTTTGAGATCATCTTCCATCTTGGAGCAAGAGGCATTTGATGATGACAAAGTGAATGAAGCGAAAAATCTTGAAATTGTCCACGTAAAAGGTAGCCTTTATTTACACCCATAATTAAATGTAAAATTCATAATTTCATTTGGAAATTTTTGCGGACACTTAAAGTGAATAACAATGTTTTGCATATTTAAAATTTTAGGTGAAGAAAGTTTAGAGTCACTTGACAGCCACCAGAAAGATGGTGAATACATAGAAACAATCACTTTACCAGTTCAAAGACATATGGACAGCTTGAAAAGACAACATTATACTCCAACCCAGGAATTGTATCATAAAACTGGTGATGACAGCGGTAACATTAGTGAAGATAATGACGAACCTCCACCGCCTTTGCCAACATCGAGGTAATAAAGCAATGACAATAAAATAATAATTTAAGAAAGTGGGATAATTTCAAATTATGGATTTGAAATTATCCCATCACATCACATCTTATTTATTACAGTTTGCCAGTTCACACGACGGTGACCGAAGAAGAAATCCTGTTGATTCCAGTAGTAACAGGTAAATTTCATCAACCCATCGAGGCACACAAATCTTCATGCTTGCATAAACATTTGTCAATCATTATTTCCTTGCACTTTTCATAGTTATACCGGAGAGCAAACAAAATTATCATACACATGAAACTGAATTTGCCGAAAACGAAATAAACATTAATAACCTAAATGATCAAGAACAAACAGAAACACATGAAGAACAAGTTGCAGACATTTCAGATGTTAGAACATTTGATGTACACAATCCTGGTAAATGTTTTTGTTGGCAATAAAACTTTGAATATTCAAATACATATGATCAAATCAATATGAAATTTATACACATGATTATCTTTATTTTACATATAGTTTTCAATACACACATTGAAAATGATTATAAATTTGATGTTCAATCAATCGAAGTATATAATAATAACCTGGAAAGTGACGAAGAGCAAACAAAATCTGACTTTTACGAACTTGATATTGAAATTGTGGACGCGACAGTATCAGAGTCTCCTGGTAAACATTATTTACACATATTTTACAGACTATATTATTGCAAATACTACTAACTAATACCTAACACTTTCCAGTCATTCATTCCGCCTCCATTGTAAATAACACTGCTACTAACAAATTTCACTTTATTGTAAATCAAATACCGGATGATGTCAAAGAGAAAGAAGACGAATCAGAAAACGATGAAATTAATAAGTTGAATGCAGAAACTTCTGGTAAACACTAAATAGAAAATGAATATACCATAATTAAATAGACATTCTATCCTAAAATAAATATTTTTGCAGCGTCAAAAGGTTATAACAGTATTGATGAAAATGATGGAATACAATTTATCATGAATGGAAAACCTTTCGAACCTGAACCAAAAGAAGAAGTCGATGAAATACAAAATGAAATAGATGAAACTATGTTTGAAGCGGAAACCCCTGGTAAATTCAGCACAATTAAATAAACATGATATATTTTTCATTCATAGCAAAACATTTTATTTTCATTAAAACAGATAATATGAGAGACATATAATTATAGGATCGATAGCAGAAAGAGAACATAAGAAATGGTTAAACGCTGTGCCCATGGAAAATAATCCTTACTCCCCTGAAGCGATTCAAAGAAGATTAAGTAAACAGAGCCAGAAATCTGTTTTCGATATCATTTCAAACCCCAAACCCATTTCACCAACTCCTGAAAAAGATACAAAACAAGGAGTACCATTGCAGGTTGTACTTGGTGAGGGACAATCTGAATTTAAAAGGTAAAATTGATTTGACTTGTGTTAACACAATGAATAAATCATTTAGTGTGATATAATTTTGCATATGATTTTATAATTTCAGATATGGGAGAGATTACTACATCAATGAATCTAAGAAAGCAACTGGTGCCCGCAAACGACTTATGGAATCAAGATTTGCCTCGGCTCCAAGCAATTCAATGGAGGATAAGGAAAACTCTAATGTTTTAACACGATCATCTTCTGAAACGACAACTCCAGTAAGTTTCAACAATTTGTTGAATGATCTGGAATATTCCGCATTGCACGGAAATATCACAAGGGTATGCATGAGGCCTAAGAATGCTAGCAGTGGTTTTGCTATAAATCCATTGTTTGAAAACTATGAGACGAACACTGCATGTGCATCCTCTAGAAAAAATATAGTGAAAAAAGTTGAAGGATATGATAATCAACATGATACACAAGATAAATCAAATCATTCAGAAGCTAAAGCTGATGATTCTTTAAGATTAAATATTCCCAAGAAACCAGAAATCATAGAAACTGATTTTCATACTCTTAGTGGTCTACGCTCTTTAGGTAATTCAGTAAGACAAAATAGAAACTCCAGAACTCAGGAAACGAGATTAGAAAATATATTCGGAGGAAGTTTACGTCTCAGAAGCAGTAAAAATTTTTACATTCCTAATTAATAATAGATTATTTATTACTACATCAAAACCAGTTGGAAAAATTATTACAGAAGGTTTTTAGAATAAAATATTAACTTTTTGTTCATAGATACCTATGTATGAGTACTTTTAATATTCCGTCATAAATTATACACACTAATTTTAAAACCCTGAATAATTATCTATAAATTTGAATTAAAAATTTTATTCCCAAAATAATTATATAGATTTTAAAGTATTTTATTCGATTTAGTCATTTGTAGATTTTAGTATCATGTATAAAGATGTATATCTATTGTATATATGTACTGTTTAAATAACTGTTATATAATTATTAAAGTAAACAATTATATACCCTTACAAATGCAGAATTATTAATGCACGTACACTTATCTATATTTATGGTTAACACGCTGAGCTGCAAGCATGTTGTTTTTCATGTCTTTTGTGAAATGTTTGATTTTTAACAAGTCCAGGGTGAGTTAACTTTTATTTATCAATCTATGTTTGTTACTAATCTTACTTAGTTACTGCAAAATCTAAAATGCTCACTAACCATAAATATAGCTAATATAACACTTTCATGTTTTCACAACACTTAACAAATATTTGCATGCTTCGTTAGATGCTAATTTCAAATTAATTATAAGCATTGTACAAATAATAATAACTAATCATTTTCAGTCCTGGATTGGTAACACATACGATTCTGAGCCCCAAGTGGTGGAAGTTATTGAAAATGTAAAACCGGTAGAACAAGATGTGTTCATTGCTAAACCTTTCATAGTGGAAGATGTTGAAACACAATTTGATGATTTATATAACAAAGCGTTCAAATATGAAAGTGAAGACCACGACATTTATATATTACCCGTCGATTTAAACAGTCAAAAAACTAAGGAGCTGATCGAACTAACAAATGGTGTGATAGTACCTAATAATGACTTATTGGATCAAAGCGACAGCATTAGCAGTGTAGATGATTCACCACGCGTTTACAACATACAAACAGGAAAAATTCTACCAAAAAAATTTAATCAAGATGAGTTTCCTAAAGAAACATTCTCCGAAACAGATTACGCAGAATCAAAATATCAGATCGAGTCTAAAATGAAACCAGAATTTAAAAGCAAAGGTAATATCAAATCATGGAAATCTACTGGTGATGTATATCGTGAGGCAAAAGTGAATAAAGATGTATCCAGGGAAGAACAGACAGAATCAAAAATTGAAGATGACATAGTGTTGCCATCAGTAAAACATTTGGCAAAGAAATTCTTCACTCAACAAGCCAAAGAGGATCCTGTTGTCAAGGTAAACACTTCATTCATGTATATATCAGAAAATAAAATAATATATTTTTTCAATAATATACAGAATAAATATTGTATTGCTTAAAATAATAATGATAAACAATGTTTGTGGTTTTGTAAATGTTAATATTAAAGTATTTTTTGTTATAGCCTTTGAGAAAATTAAGTGTTGAAATGGACAGCAAAATCATTAACAAAACATACTCTAGCAGTCAAACATCTCTTAAACAACCTCAACATATGCATAGTCTGACTGCACGGAGTATATCTAAAGAATTCAGAGATGAATTGAAACTATCCATGCCTGTACAGACCAACATACATCCTGGAGGCAGCAAACACATACCGGACGGCATCGAGGATCCAGCGAAAGAATCCAACAATCGCCCAGAGAGTCCAGTACCAGAACCAGGATCCCTAAGAAATAAACTGGCATTCTTTGAGCAACTTAACAAACATTAAAGACTATCTAATGTTTCCTAATTACACTATGTAAAAATAATAATTGCCGATGTTATAATTAATGACAGCAAATTCCAGTACCTCAATTTTGAGCCACAATACAACAAAGAATTGAGTTTTTATTAAGACAATTTTATAATATTAATTTTGACAAAAGTGTGAACACAAAGTGACTGAATTTTGTATCAAAATCATCCAAAAATAATTCCTTGTTTAAGCATTCTATACTACTATACATTTTAACATTTTACAGTGTATAGGTACTGTAGATATATTCCAGATTTTATATGCATTTTATTTTAAAATAGGATGTTTAATATTCTTTAAGATATTATTTATAGACTGACAATTTTACAGTAGTTTTTAAGTCAATAGAACAAACTAAAATCAATAAATTATTGACTAATGTACATTAATAAAAATTCAAACAAATTTTAAATGTACATCCAACGCACAATAACACATTTTCAAAAAATAAGGTTTATATTGTTACTCGAATTAAAAATTTTGGAATAAAATTCCCATCATTTTATACATAATTACAGACTTTCCTCAAGAAGTCATAAAGTGAAGAGCGTAAGATTTATTGAAGATATTTTCACAATGGCTAAGAATAATTATTTTCAAATAAATTAACATTGAAAATGGGTTTGAAAAAATATATGACATTTCACAATGGAATATCTTAATATTAATTTTTGGTGCCATCAATGTATTGTGTACTTTATATTAATTGAATAGGAGGGTCGATTTATTATTACGATTAGTTCCATCTTGTAAATATATTATAAAAATTACCACTTAACCAAAGTTAAATATGTGCTGGTTACAAATTTTTAAAATACAGTATGCGTATAAGAACCTTTGATATTATGTTAGAAAACTATTGTATTTATTATGAACAAATAATATATTTAATATTATCATTTAGTAGTTAAGTATTTGTTTGGACCATGCAAAACATAAAATGATTTGAAATAAAAAGAACTAATTGTAAGTGTTGTTATTATAGTATTTTATTAATAAAATGTTACCAAAATATATTTGTTTTCATCACATATGTACAAATTAATAATATTTTCCAATAACTTTGTGAAAAGGAATGTACTCCAACTCCGCTGCATGATCTCTTCTATACATCCATAAAAAATAATCAATCAAAACTGAATTAATTGCACTCGGCTGAAGGGAGGAATCTTTATCTAACAAAATCATCTCCCTGACCGTACTTGTGGTAAGCTCAACAGCATGAATTGAACAGCCTCGGATTTCTACTTCTTCCCTAGATCCATTTTCCAATATTGTATCTATAGAAAAAAAACATGCATAGAATTATTTAAAATGCAAGTCACTATTACAATTTATATTGGGATCCTTTTATTGACAGAAGACATTGAAGAAATGGTGGTATCCCATCACACACCCACACTGCGTCATTGCACCATTATTTTTTTATATAATATAGAACTAATTTGCTAATGTGATTTTTTTAAGAGAGCAAAATTTTTTATCTGAGGAACTGAAAATAATAAATATTAATACCAAATATTTTTACAAAGGTGCATATAGTATTTAAATAAACAATTTGAAATTACACCAAAATGAGCTATATGGAAATAGAGGGCATTGTAAGAGATAATTGTTGAACAATTTTGTCGTTACTGCTGCAAATAGTTTAGATTTTATCATCAATGGGAGTGTTAGGATACCCAATAAACAAGGAGTTTGACTTTCTATGTCAGTTTGTTGTTCTCTCAATTGACCAAATTATTGATAATATAAATATACTAATGAGCTTGAATTTTAGGAAGAATACATGTATGTTTACCTTTTTTTAATGTTTCCAAGAGATTCGGTACATACTCCATAGCACCGAAATGCACCAATACCTGTGGCACACGATAATCAGCAAACATAGTCATTTCATCTATATCTGTAAACTCTCCCCAGCCTTTCCCTCCGAAACGGGACCACAAATCGGCTACAAGGATCTGTGCTCTTTTGTATATGGCTACTTTTTTATTTTCAAATACAGCTTCATCTCGAAAGCATGGGAATTTCTCAATGACTATTTTCAGTAATGAAACTGCAGATTTGTTGGCTTCCTTCAGAACATTCTCAAAGGTTCCATCATACTTTTCCAATAGCACCTTTCCAACCTCCTGAAGACATTCTACCCGAGCAGATAGGAGGGGGATCACTGTCTCTCCGTCGTCAGAACGAAATATGGATGATAATATTTCCTCAGATACGGTTGAATAATATTTGGGATTCGTTATATCAACTCCTTCCTAAAACATTAAATGAAAATATTTAAGACATGTTATTGTTTGGTTGAGGAAATCATAAGATTTGAAAAATGCTTTTGTGTCAAAATTAGGCAGTCAAAAATTTGTACGAGAAAATTGTGCAAAATTGGTAATCTAGCCACAAAGAAATTTGGCAGACAGAGATTACCTCATGGCATTAACAAAAGTGTACCTAAAGCGTTAAAATAAAATAATCTTTTCCTTAGAATAGGCTCTCTGGGACCTCCTGGCTGTTGGTAGTCTACTGATGAATGTCATTGTCTTTGAAATTCTTTTTAATGTCCTCTTTTTCTCCAGGTAGTATTGTATTTTAAATTTATTTTTACATTTTGATCATCTTATAGAGCCATACTGTGGCAGTCTGATCTATTTTATTTTGGCTGGTATTGAGGTCACTTTAAAACTACCCCTAAACAAGTGTTGCATATTTTGCCTCCTAACACCACTAGCCCATTTACATTTCTTCAACATGCAGCTTTTACACAAGCCTTTGGTCATTGTATGGTGAAAAGTAATTTTATAGCGGTTTTGTAGACATTGTCTTTAGTTTTCAAAGGCATCTTAGAGTTGTAAATAATGCCTGTTACTGATCTCAATTTAAGCCAGGTAGTGTTAATTTGATAAACAATTGATGTATTAAAATAGATAATGGTTCATGTTGGTGTCAGAGGAAATCATTGTATAAATAAAATAAATAAAAAATAAAATTATCAGCACCAAATATCATAATTCTTTCTAAAAATGATTTCTAGGAATAAAATTTCGTAATGAACAATATTGTTGTGAAGTAATGCCTAATGACTGATGTGCAATCAGATAGTTTTACATTATACTATAAATCAAAATACATAAGATTTGAATATGGACATTGAGATTATTTTAAACTGTTTTTGAATGCTGTATATAACTATAAATACTTACTGCTTTATTGTCATGAACATCTATAGCACAGAAGAAAGATCAGGATGATCTGCTTGTCCTATAAATATTTTTATAGAAGATGCCCTCTGCAACTGGCGTCACTGATTCTTCGGGCTGCTGTGTTTGGTATAGCCATGCAATATGTAACTGCTTGTCATGACTAGACTATTGATATAGAGCGCATGAGAACCAATAGATTCTCTAAATAAATTTTACGCGAGACGACCCAACTATAGAATGATCATTCGTCATCTATTTCCTGCCACCTTTAACATGGGTCTCTCCTAAACCCACGTTAAATTCACCCTATCCTTATATTGTCCAACTCCCGCATAGCATCAAAGGAAGTTATAGGCCTACTCCAGCAGTCCTACTACGCAGGAGTTGCATATAAACAAAACCAAGAGTGACATCTTAAAATAAATAATTGGTTGAATATTTTCTTAGGAACGTTTCCCATTAATTTCAGTACCGCAAAGCACATCCAGAATGCATCTAGTTATAAAGCGGATAAAAACAATTCAACATACTTTAATTGCTCTTCGAAGAGCGGCAACGAGTGCAAAATACCCGGTTTCACCATTCACCTTCCATTTTGTGGCATCAGTCGGAGTCCAGAAACAAAAATTAAGTGTATCAATTACAAACATCCAGTCTGTGATAAAAGGATCTTCTTCATTTGGATGAAGACCATCGTCACCATAGGCTGTGACTGTTATATTACCAGCTTTCAATTCTTTTAATACCTGAAAAGGAAGCGTAAAAGTTTACTATTATTACTGAAGAATATAACGAGAAAATATTAGATTATAAATATAACCTAACTCTTTGACAGTTTACGCCAAACATATTGTTAGTAAATTAACAATATTTAAATAAATACCTCTGCCGATAAGCATTTTATGCCCTCTTTTTTAATAAACACATATTTAGAATTATCTGCTATAAATTTTCCAGATTCTCTTGGAGACAACATCGGACCGGCTCCGTGAACTTTTCGAATAACTTATCTACCAAAATTACTACATAAAAACGACTCGACTGACACTAAAAATGTTATTTTCTGATCACAAAAGAAAATAGCTGGCAACATCGACACGGTCCAGACGAGGGTTAAATAACTTACTTCAAAAACGAAATCTTGATTCTAATCGGTATGTTACATTTGATTTTCATGAGACTTTTTTAGTAGAATATGCTTCCATCTTCCAGGGGTGTTCTCAGCTATTACACTTATTCAGGTTTGGCGGACAAAGGAATGAAGTGAACTTCTTAGGTGCGAGTTACTATTCAAATGATCAAAGAAGAATACAGTTAGCTGATCGGTGAAATATGACAATCACGAGATAAATAAAATAAGTAAAAGGCCATAGTAATAGTATTGCAATTTTTCCTTTAAATTGTGTATTTCTTATCAGATAAAAATACAATTTTAAAATTTCATATTTATTGATTGTCAATTATTTAGAAACTAAATAAAACAATACTAAGTAGCTTTGTTGCTATCACTTTA
>JAPMAF010001400.1:0-11180 GCA_026537445.1 Silvatares holzenthali
TATCTACAAAATTGCCATAAGTTGTTTTTCTATACATAAGTCAAATTTTGATGTTGATATGAGTTTCTATACATAAGTCAAATTTTGTGGAAATAGTTTCTAGAGAGTTAAAAGAGCTTCTAGTAGCGACCAGAACCATTGAAATCGAAAAATAAATATCTATAAAATCTAGCTTTTCTCTCCTGAAAAGTTTGGGTTTTGTAGGTAGATGATGTAACACTCTCATCGTCAATATGATTATAAGCATGTATAAGTATCATATGTAATTGTTGAGAGCATATATTAAGCGCCTCCTCGAGTCTGTGCAGAAACGACCAATTCGGTTGATAATTATCTAACGCTCACAAATAAATTTCAATCGTGAAAGTACAAACGAAGGGTTGGCATGCTATGTCTGTTTTACCGTTACTACTATGGTAGTTATTCTCAGGAGTTGGGGTCATTGATTCCTCCAGCCACTATCTTTGGTAGGGCGATACGACACGCTCTCTCCCAGCATCCGAATGCAGTTGACTTGGGTTGTATGAGGACTAGAAGGTTTGCTTGTTCTTTCTAGTGTGAGTCAGTGCGACAATGGAACGCGTTGGATCTCTTCTAAAACCAAATTAATAAATCCCTTATTTTCTAATTGTAACTCTCACATAGTATCACTCTATGTTTTAGACCTGCTTCGGTAGTGTTTCATTTGTGGCGAAACCGATGAAAAAATGCGCGGTGAAACGGTTAATGATACCTATCTAGTAGCTCCTGCGCCTTCATGGCTTGCATACGCCTTTCGGCGTACAGTGGACTACTCCCAGTTCTATTGACAATATTCTTATAACTAAACAGACAACCAAACCGAAAATTGCATCAAAATGTGCGGAATTAGAAGCCGTTTAAAGTGACTTTTTTTTTGTCAAATCTTTATGTTCCCATATAACTCCGTAATAACGTTTTTAAATAATGCAATTTCTTAAGTTTTTATAACAATTTGTCGACGTACCAAAAGTGTAAACGGCCAAAATCGTAAATAGAAGGACTCAACGGATAATATGACGTCTGGTCGACTGTGTATTGTTTCTCACAAGCAAAGGAATTCAGTGCAGTGCAATTTTCAAACACTGTGTATTCTTTATTAGACAAAGGTTACTTTAAAATCTGCAGTTTTAAATCCATGTCACAGTGTTTTTAACTTTCTACAAGTATAATAATGAGTACATATAAAAAATCAACCTTCTGAATTTCTCAAGTTCATTTTTAACATATTCAGACACCAGAATATCCATAAACGAAATTCATAAACGGTACAACCCAACTATACTGCATATTTACACAAACAGCGAACCAATAGCAACCGAAAATACTATGATAAAATAGTACACGACAATATTCAAATGACTGCAATACATGTTGACTAAAGCCAAGCACCTCTGGATCTGGGAGTACGTCTCACCAGCTGCAGCTACAGTTGTCTGCACTACTCTTCAACGGAACCACCACGTTTGTAATATGATACTTAATATAAATTCAATGTTAATAAAATATTTAAGTAAGAATGTACAGCGCTCTTGAGGTGATTTTCTCACGAAAACAGCGCTTTAGAAATGATCCATTAAATAAATAAATACCGCTAGAGTCGCGGCCAGTACCTCAACTCGGTATTCGTGTAATCCGAGTTCGCGCTATTTGCAGCCTTGTTGTGTTGTATAACAGTTTTGTTATTTCTTT
Organism: Silvatares holzenthali; assembly: GCA_026537445.1. NCBI lineage: Eukaryota > Metazoa > Arthropoda > Insecta > Trichoptera > Pisuliidae > Silvatares > Silvatares holzenthali. The sequence goes on from JAPMAF010001400.1 coordinate 1,711, forward strand.
TTATATGTTGATTATGGCATTGATGGTGTTTCACGGGGAGGCATGGTATAATGGTATGGGAAGCGTGCGACATACCTACGAATCGATTCCTTTGTTAGCCTCCACCGCTCTGTACTCTCACCTAATGCGTGTTACTCTCACCTAATGCGTGAGCGTTTTTAATTCATCGATTATACAATTATTCACGCTAAATTCGGTAATTGCATTAGGATTTAGGAAGATTAATAGACCTACAGCCCCAGTGGCGCATGTGTCGACCGCGTGCTCTAGTGGCTAGGACACTTGACTACAGTGTTACAGGAACGCTGGAGGTCGCCGGTTCGAATCCCGCGAGAGTGATAAAAAATAATATTAATGTATTTATTTTTTTAACTAATTGTTTTATTTTGACAATTTGATATTGGGAGTCAGTAATTTATTATTATTTAAAATTTTCTAATTATTACATATTTGAATCTCAAACTGTCAAAATAAAAACAATTAGTTACTCAATTAAAAATATAAGTGGTACATAGTCTAACATAAATATATTAATATTAATTTGTAAAATGATTACCACAAAGTTATACCAGGAAAAAAATATATAAAAAAAATATTTTTATATTACTAATCTCTCGGTATACATTCGTTCAACATGCCCAAACCATCTCAAACCAAACCCTGCCCAAACCAAGTTTTTTCTTAATTTTATCAATAACGCTCGTACTCTCTCCACCTTCTTTCCTTATATCTGAAATCTTTACTCCGTCATGTACTGTTTTACCTCTCTCTATGGCATAAACGTTTTTTTTTTGTTGAATGTGTGTATGTATTGCATTGTGATTTGCACTGGCTTCGTTTTCCGGAAAGAGTTGTGTATAAGGCATGCTGATGATGTGCAAATGCGTGCATGACGTGGCGCCACCGTATCTCAAGGTATTATGTGCTCCCGATTCTCTGAATGACCGACGGCGCACGCTCAGGTCGGCCTCCTCAACGGCAGTGGGAAGGGTAACGGAACCAAAAAGAGATAACAAAACAAACTTTACGGAGCGAACATTCTCGGTGGCGGGGCTAAAGGCCTGGAATGCTCTTCCAGCGTCAGTGCGAAACAGTCCGTCTGAGATGATTTTTAGAGGCCGATTAAAAACACACCTTTTTAAAATATCGTTCCCTAAAGAGTACCAAAAATTATATGCAGCGCCCTTGAGGTGATTTTCTTACGAAAACGGCGTCGTTTAAGTTATCCATGTTAATAATAATAATACGTAAATGTCAAAATCGACTGGGAGATTTGACAGATGAAATGGTGTCAGCTACTTCTAAAAAATAAATAGTGAAAAAGAAACACGTGTGTGACCCCGTATAGTCTTAGACACTACCAGGAGTATATGAGTCCAGAAGGTTGAAGCTGTCCACAGTATATCACACTAAGTACCGTATGTCATATCATATCACTCTGCGTTTGTGTTGGTGTAGTGTGAGTGTGTGAGTGTGTGAGAGTGTGAGAGTGTTGGTGCTCAGTATGTACGAGTATACAGTATTTCTACCGTGTATGACCGGTACGGAACACGGGGTGGGTACGTCTGTACTAACAATGGGGACCAGGTGTGCCAGGGCCGGTACTTCCGTTATGCACAACGCAACAAAAAATAGTGTTCGCAAATTAAAATGAAATTAATAATTTTAATTTTTTCTTCGGTAACTCTGTAGCTCTCGTTGTCGAGTGGTATGACACTTAATAGATACTTAAAAATAAACAAATTAAATATGCACTTATTAAAATCAGGACGACAAAAAATGTATATTCACTCTGGACTGGAAAAGGTGGTAGATCTTGTATCGCCCTGGAGCAATACCATTGGTTAGTGTTGCAAGCCACGTGAAATGATTTTATCAATATTTTGAGACTGGAGCCGAATGACCAGTTTTTTTTTCTCTCCTGCTACACATCATTTACATGTGTACACACTTTTATAAAATTTAAAATAAAATGTTATTTACTTTCGATTTTCTACAATAACTACTTATTATAAAATTAAACCAACATGTCTCAACTATCTGCTGAACACATATTTTTACTTTTTCATTTATCACAAGTCACAAGATTCGGCATGTTTTGGTTATAAGCTGACGTTCATAAACACGGTCAGTTTTGACCGAAGCATGTCGAATATAATAAAATAAATTTGTGGTTGTGATAAATGAAAACGTCAAAGAAATTTATTGCTAAATAATAATGCATACATATATAATATCAGTGGCGTGCCTTCCATAGAATCCCAAAAACTGGGATTGCTCTGAGATGAGGTATCTTTAAGACTCGCGTTAATTCCACCTATTCTTTTAGTCTTCCCCTATCCACATAGTGTTTATGATGTTATAGGCCTACTTCTGTGAAAGTAAAAAAAAAAAATGTTTTTTTAAACAAGTAGTAAAATGTATAAAATAATATTAGAAACCAATTACAAGCTTCCAAACTATGTTAAGTGTATTAAACAAATAAGATAAGATAAAGCAAGGAGGAGTAAACAATGTAGGTAGTATACTTCGTTTATTTTATTTATTACTTCCATGCAGACATAGAGAGTTTTTTTACAAATTTCATCATTATTTTACAAACTACAGCAAAAAAATACATTGAGAGCTGAATAAAAGTAGGTAATGCTCCTACTTGTGTTTGCCACTGACTAGAGAGTTGCTGAAAATGGGTGATATTAGGTGAGGTTTGTGAGTTTCGGAGGAGACGTTTAATTTTTTTTTAATTGAATCAAATTGAAGCCTGTCTTTGAATTCTTTGGTGAGATTATTCCACATACGGACTCTTTCCACCAGCAATGATCGATTATATTGGTGAGTAGTGTTGTGAAATATCGAAGAGTATATTATTATCAGATCTTGTGTTATGGGAATGACGCATTGAGAACAAGGTAAAAAGTAAGTATAGTAAAAGCGAATGCGTATAACATAAGAGTGTAGCTTTTGCGCCGTTATGACTGCAACACGCGTATTTGCGTGGAGCGGCCACTCCCATTTTTCTTGATACTTTTATTGACAAATTAAATATGAAATCAAATCGAAAGTTAGCATAAAATATTTTCATATAAATCTTATGTCCTCGTACAATTACGTGAATTAAATTTAAATGTTATGCAATAGTTACTAGCTAAAATTGTAAACGTGCACCGCCGGTCAAAAACGTTTGAAAGGCCCAACGTTTTTTACGACATCTATGCTCCAGTGATTGTTCTTACAAGCAAAGGAACAATAGTGCAAATTTTTTAACACTGTGCTCTCTTGTGAATTTTTATTAGTCAACTGTTACTTTCAAACATATACAACTTAATTCCATGCCCCAGTGTTTTTTTTTAAAGAGTAATGAGCGTGTATGATATATTTATTTATTTATTAATTTGGAAAATATATATCACTTTTAACATATTCAGACATCAATAACCATACATAAGCCACACAACCTAATTACTCTCGTCGATAAAATCAATGAAACCTCCACATTTAATTATAGTATCATATTTAATATAAATTCATTATTAATAAAATATTCTAAGTAAAAATTTACAGCGCCCTTGAGGTAATTATATACTTACATTACTTTTTTATTTTTTTTATTTTATACTACACATGAGACACCATGTCACCACCATCCGTCTGGGTCTGTAACATATTGTAGAGTTGCACATGTAAGTGTAGCAGTCGGAAGAGAGATTGAAAACCTGGTTATTTGTCACGAAACATGGATAAATCCATTTCACTTGGCTTACAATACTGAACGGTGATATTGCTCCAGGGTGATACAAGATCTACCACTCTTTTCCAGTGCAGAGTGAGTATATGTATATTTTATTTTTTATTGCATTTTTTGCCGATTTGATTTTTAAAAATATTTTTTTAAACATATATTTAAAATCTGAATAGAAAAATGTATTTTAAATAAACTTTTTTTTCACTCCGGCGGGATTCAAACCCGCGACCTCTATCATTCCTCCAACGCTTTAGTCAAGTGCCTTTAACCACTCGACTACGAGACCGACTTTATAAATTATCCGTTAAATAAACAAGTAAATAAGCGAGATGTAGTATAAAGTAACAATTGTGAAATGAGATAATAAAGTGAATGGAAAAATTGAACTGTTAATAATAATTTGTCAGAGATAAATTAAATCCGATTTCCGATTCTGCGCACGCTAGTGATGCTGGCGTTGCAGTTGTTTTTGTGTGTTTTGTACTAGACTTAGGTAACGCAAAGACTCCACGTGTGTTCTAACGATCTTCGCATCTCATGAACACCCCTCGCTCGGACGGCCTGCGGGCCTGTGGGTTGAAGGAGGGAGGGTGAGACGGTGAGAGGGTGGAGGGTGGCAGGGCGTCAGCAGGAGGCACGGCCAGGGGGGCGAAGGGGCAATGGGGTGAAGAAGGAAGTTTCTCGTTACACAGAAGGTATACCCCGGTAATGGCGGCGAAAATAATAATAATCGTTTATTTTCTCAAATCACAACACGCATTCCCGCACCCTCTGGATGAGACGCGCCGCACCTCCGGAGGTGATATTAATAGGTAGATATTTCCTACTAATTATCAGGCAATTACTTTCCGCGGTGGCTCCGAATTATCTTTCATCAGAATACCTACGTTGGCAGAGAACTCTCAACGTTTTCTTGCTCCCTTATACACACAAGTATATACTAAGCTTTTGAAAGCGAAGAATAATATATTTATTTGTTATAAAGAAAACCATCTGCCAATACACAAATTATACAATTATTATTTTATTTATTGAACAGTACATATTACCAATGATAAAAAGTGAAAAAAAATATATAATAAAGGTAATACAAAACAATACCACACAAAATGTAAAAATACAAACAAAACACAAACATAAATTGTAAAAAAAAGTATAAGTAGTCATGCAGACATAATTAATAAATACACTAAAAGTGTTATAAACAACAACAAAAATAAGATATAAACAGACCACTTCCAAACAGGGGTAGGCAGAGAGGGAGCGCCACTTGTTACGTTCAAGGGCGCTTATACCGAGTAGTATATTTTGTTTACCAGTGAGGCCCAATGTGTATGTAAGATATCTACGCTATCAGGTAACTCATTCAGTAATCGAGCAGCCCTAGCCAATGGCAATCGATCCACTGTATTGGATCTGGCATAAGGAATATGCAAGAGACTATGCTGACGTACCCTAAAATAATTCACAGGGGCAGACAGATTATTATAATACAGTAGCATGCTCCCTCACAGTGATCATATCGATATACTTGGAGTGTCGTTCTGGGCCAATCTTAAGCATTGCGGTGCCATAGAAATAAATTAGCCTCTAGAAAGCTGGGTATTTTGTATAGAGCTTGGAGATTCTTCTCTGGGCCCCAGCTTCTTGTTCTATACAAATCGCAGGTACGTCCCATTGAGTTTGGTAGTCATCTCTGGTTCGGAGCACCCAAGTATATAAAGAATGTTCTCGATTATGTGCAGAGATGTGCGATTAATTTAATAAATACTCCATCACTTACTGATGATCTTCAGCAGTTAGAGCACAGAAGAAAGGTCAGGATGATCTACTAGTTTTACCTATATTTTCATGGAAGATGCTCTCGGAAACTGGCATTATTCCTCAAACTGATGTGTTCGGTAGATTCGCGTTTTGGAAACGCCCGTCACTACTTCATAATTGATATTGAGTGCATGAGAACTAACAGATTCTCTTAGTTTTTGAATGAATTTTGGATTGGATGATTCTCCTACCTTTAACATGAGCATTCCACATTATTTCCACCCTTTACCTCATACCATATAGAATCTTATGATGTTATAGGCTTGCTTCGGTGTTGCCTTCTGCGCGGTATGTATAAAGGGAATACATAAAAAGGGAATACATGTGGTACACAAATTAGTGGCAGAGAGCCAATAATAAATTTTCACAGTTATGAAACAAAATAAACAAGTTTTATATTCAACATATTTCACGTTTTTTTCGGTAACTTTGTTATATATATTTGTTTTCTTAGATTCAATCTCTATTTATTTAATAAATTAAATATGTTTTGGCTATAGGCTGGTCATGTTCAATAGAATACCTTTAAAGATTTCTTCATCATCAGACATTCTGTCTAGATCTGTGACATTCTCGGCCTCGTGGTCGAGTGGTTAAAATACACTTGACTAAAGCATTGGAGGAAAACTGTAGGTCGCGTACTCGAACTCCGTCGGAGAGAAAAAAACATGTGTGTAAAAATGCATTTTTCTATTCAGATTTAAAATACATTTGTAAAAATATATTCAGAAAAAAATTAAAAACTGCAAAAAATACATTTAAAAAAATATATGTTCACTTTGGACTTGAAAAGAGTGGTAGATCTTGTATCGCCCTGGAGCAATACCACTGTTCAGTATTGTAAGCCACCTGAAATGGATTCATCCATGTTTCGTGACAAGAACTGAATAACCAGGGTTACAATCACTCCTTTGCATTTGCGATTTGTACAGTATATTACAGACCCAAAAAGTTTTTCTCTGCAAATGTTACATTGGTCAATAAATTAAAATTGAATTAATGAAAATCATTCTCGTTGATCTACAGGGTGCGTATTCACATCCGATAAACATTATAGGAAAATATAATGCAGTGATTTACTATGAATCAATTAATGAAACGGGTTGTTGGTGATGTAGTGTAGCTATAACCGTATGCTGTATATTATATATCATTTATGGAAAGTTCAACAGTGCATGAAGATATGATTCTAAGATGGGTGGGTCATGGTGTCTCATGTGTAGGACAAGATAAAAAAAAATATATTGTTTCGTAGACAGCATACCACAATGGCACCACAAGAAATAAAATTCAGTTACAGTTAAATGTTAACCGTGAAGTGACGGGTTTTTGAAGCCGTCGGAATTCAGTAATACTCCAGATATTTTTAGTGGAATGCAGCGTATTTCACAGAAACACACACATATGTATGAAACAATTTCATATACATGTTCCCGAATCAGTTGCTTTGCAAATGTTGAATGATCGAATCTTACATAAATGACTAATATTTTCGGCATCTGGTACGCTGATAATCGAGATAGATGTTAGATAAATAATGAAGAAAAACTTTATAACTTTTACTTTGTTAAAACTTCGTACATAGGTATAACAAAATTCTTAAGTGTATCTGAAACGTGGCAAATCTTATTAAGTATAAGCGGTTTTGGCAAAGTAAAACAAAAAAGTATTTTATTTAATCATTGTAAACACATCAAAGTTATCGAAACAAGAGTAAATAATAATACACTTCTAATCTGAGCTAGCGTATTCATGTGAAACAGAAAATGTGATATTTATATCTATTACTCAGTATCCAATGGTGGGAATGGTTTGTTTGTTCTTTAAGTACCATCATGGTGCTTTCAGGATCTAGCAGCGCTTATTCCTGTGGTAGAGTCATTAGACATACACATCATCAATTTGGTGGGCATATCCTGAATGAAAACTAACAAACTGGTTAAATCTTTTCAGTATAAGTCCGTCCGACTTTGGAATGATTTGCAGGGTTCTGTGTTTCATTCTAATTATAACTTGTTCCTTCAAGACTCGTGTTAATTTCTTATTCTTACACACATCCCCGGCATGGTGTCTTCAGAAATGAAAAAATTACCTCGCTGGAACTTCTATGGAGATCACTTTAAAAAAAGTTAAATGGAATGCTATGATATGAATATGCAAAAATTCAGTGTCGATAAATTTAAGTTTATATTTGTTAATCATAGAGAATATGGAAATCGATGCAGGGTATGAATTAAAAGCGAAGAAAGCGATGGTCATATATGTGTAAATTAAATAGCAAAGTAAAAATATTCATATACGAGAACTGTAGTAAAGAGCACTCAGTTTGCAATGCTTGCTCCTGAAAGCAAGAACATATTATTGAATACGCTCTATTTTCTCTCAAGATATGAACGTTCTTGACTAAGCAACTTAATACTATGTAAAATATACAATCTTTCTTCCTCCTTCAAACACGTGCGACCCGTTCGAGTTGGCCAGCACATTGAGTATGGAGGAAATCGCTACTAGGAAACATGACTATACTTCGTCTCTTTTTTACTTTTATGGGTTTTGTCGAGTGCGATAGGGACGGTTTGTCGGCCCGGAGTGGGGGCTGCGGGGGGCGGGGCCCCTGAGGGGACCGCCTACACCCCCTTTGCACGAAGCCTTCTTCACCATGCCGTTCCCCTCTCTTACGACGACACCTGAACTTTCAAACTCCGCTGGAATGTTCACTGATTTTGTATCGGAATTTCATTTCGAGCACACCTTTGGTTATTGCATAGAGTATCGCTCTCCTTTCATTTTAAACTGTTGGAATATATATGTTTGGTCATTTTTGTACAATGATACAGTTCAATATCTACTCGCCGTTTCATTAAAGGAATGGACAAAGATGATGACGGTAGTCACCTCTGGTCTGATTTTACAAAATAACTCGACGCTTACATATAGCTGAAGGGCAGGGATGTTGTATCTAATAAAATGCACAATACGTGTTTGGATAACCGAATGTCCCTTCTATGCAGATTAAAAAAAATCAAATGGAACTAGAGAATTGTGTAAACACAGATATAAACTAGAGGACTGTGTATAAACACAGATCAAATTCAAAATTTTTTAGCAATGTAATGTTTACATTCTTGAAAATAATCAGCGTGTGACCGAAAAATTTAGAATTTTATTATCTATGACTGATTTAACTTTTTCATTGGTTACTTTGTGGTTCTCAATTTTTATTAAAAAATTCAATAGTTTTGTTTTAACAATATAATACAATACACATCACGCCGTTTCATCTTAGGGGTAGGCAGAGAGGATCGAACGCCATTCTATCTTGATATACAGTTCTTGCCTCGCTTAATTTCATACATCTCCTCATACATGCTTTGCGATTCTTACGACTGCGGACAGAGCCATCCACCAATCTTTGGTTGATCAGATCATGTCATTTTTTCCTTGGGCGACCTCTGTATCTTGTACCTTTATCATTTGCATAATTGATCTTCCGTACTAACATATATTTTTACCCTCTTTTATTCCGTACCAGTAGTATTAATTTGTCTGAGCACTTGATATTTATTAATTTATCCAACACGTTTTGAACATGTAATGTTGAAACATGTTGGATTAATTAAATGAATATTGGGTGGTTAAAACAAAGATAGTAAATAGAATTTACAAAAAAAAATTATTAACAGTGGAAAACTGAAAGATACCAAACAGTAATATGTTGCATCTATTTTACCGTTATTTAAATGGCAGCTACTCGCTGAATCTGACGTCATTGATAGCATTTTAGTTAGGGCAATGCGACACCCTCTCCCTCATCATCCGAATTCAGTCGATTTTGGTCGCACGAGAACTAGCAGATTAGGTTTATTTCATGGGAAATTATCTATTTAATGTGTAGACCTACCTC
>JAPMAF010001402.1:0-11180 GCA_026537445.1 Silvatares holzenthali
TACGTAACTCACACCTTACACTTTTAAATTCTCATACACACTAGCGACATTAAATCATCGGTCGATGAACGATATATTAATTTTCTGAATTATTTAAAACAAACTTAACTCAGATTTATGAATGATAGAAATAAGCAAACACTATTACTACAAATAGAAGGATTATTGATAGAGTTGAACATCTGGAGTGCTGGGTAAATAAGATATGGATTCGAAATAGACCAAAGATTAATACCAAAATAGAAATTATAAATAGTACTTTTTGATTCTGACGTTAGAAACTCATTATACGTATGGGGGAAACTTGAACAGTTACTTATGACTGCTTTAGAAAGCACTTTCATAACCTTTTTTGTAAATGACAAATATTAGCTATTCTAGATAATTATTTGAGTGAAAGAAGAAGAACGAAAAGCTCTTCCTAGATGCAAAACGTTGTAACGTTGCAATGGCTGAATATTAAAGATCTTGCCATCCTGATTTGCTTACACAAGATGGCTATCGTATTATATAATCGACAAACTTCTGCAAGAAGGCAAAGAACTTTAAAAGGGAGATACACACAAGGTGATATTGCTGAAATGCTGCGTTTAATAAAGGTCTCGAAAGTTAAATATATAAGATTCGCTTTCCCAGGTTCGTCGGCAGTCGCTTTCAGTTTAAAGTGTAACGGAAAGCTGTAAAAAAAAGCAATAAAAATACCTCGTGCGCTTTCGTATCGCACTGAAAATATTCTCGGTTAAAAAAGCTTTCAATCTGTACATGTAGAAATCTCGGCGTGGATTTCGTGTAAGCAAACAGAAAGGATGGAAGTGAATTCGGATCGGGGGAAAATGTAAATGAAAAATCTTTGTCATAATAGATTTTGTATTTCCCCGCAGAGAGAGTGGTGTGTTTGCACCTGATTTCTTTTAAAAACTCTGCCGTGCGGATTTGTGGCTTTTGCCGTAATGAAATGAAAGCCGCTGAATTATTCCACGTGAATTGATAGGCGATTATTGGAGGAATCAAACGGAGTTATTGGCCCGCCTGAATTTTAATTCGGAAATGAAAAAAGCTCTGAAAAGCTCAAAAGAATACTAAGAACGGTAATATATTCGAAACCGTTCCGCTCATGTATCTGGTGTCTAGATATCACTCTAAATTTATCTCTTTGTGCATACTTTTATACAAAAACTTACAAAATAAAACCGGTACACTTTGACCTTAGAAAGTGTACCGGGAGCGAAGGAGTAAACAATAAATAAATTTCTATGATAGGTAGGCGAAGATGAACGCTCGGCTCGTCTCCTTCGCTATACGAAGAAGGTTTCTTCGCAGGAAGAATATACACAAAAACTCATTTTCCCATTTATTCACGTACATAATATAATATGTAAAACGCGACTCAAAAGTTCCAGGCGAGCGAAAAGGCGAAGTCAAACGATATACTGTATAGAACATAAACTGAATAGTGCTTCAAGATAAAATTGAACCATGAGAAAATATACGTACTTAAAAAATAAAATTTCACACACGAAGTAAAACGTAAAATCGTTTCAGGATTCATATGACAACAATAAGGACCATTGCGTGAAATCGTAAAGTCTATGCTCACAATTTGATAAGATTCTCCTTGTCACTCGAGGTCTCTAAATATTATTATACACGAATACCGTTGTCCTTTAAGCATTTCACTTCCCTGCTTTAGCATGTATTCGGCATAATTAGGATTATGCATGCTTCAGCTCGCATGCCAGTAATTGTTCAATGCATGTTCCCTATTAGATATCGCACACCTATCTATTATTATCCCCATTTTAATAAAATTATCATTTAGTTATTCAGTGATGAATAATTGAGTCATTCTATAAGTAAGGATTTTATCTACATTTGCTGATCCTTTTTGCAAACAAATAAAAAATTTATAATTTGGTTTAAAAATGAATTTTTGAAGTGAAAAATACACAAATAATATTGATAGCGTTTGCGTTATTCACATTGCGAAGTATCCACTAGACGACGTCACAGTCACCACCCACTTCGCAAACCTCCCCCGAGTACACAAGAGGGTGATAGCAAACATCGCTATGCCACTGTTGCATCAATATTTGCATCACTTAGATCACCGCACCCTACAAGGACTCCATTCTCTCCCTGCGATTTTTTGCCCGTGTCAATATGAAAAATATTTATGGCCGACTTGTATTCTGCCCGCGGTGTAAGGAATGAAAATTAAATTTACTGCCTAGCGAGAAGTCGCAGACACGGAAAGGAAATATGGGATGGCGAAGCGTTTCAATATTTATGAAAAACAGTCTGGCGAAAGGATTTTAGGCGAACGAGAACTTTGATATAGATGGAAGAAAATAACATTAAAATTCAATTGTGCGCAGTAAAGCGTGCAAATTTGAATAAATGAAGAAAACACGTGTGAAACAGAAAAAGCAAGAAACGTACAACTGGTGTGCACTTCTTTCATTCATAAGGATTGCCCGTGATGATGATGGTTATATGTCCGCAAGTCAAAGACTTTTGGGTAGTAATGTCGTGTTTTGACATTATGTTTGCCAACGTTTCGGACCACATTGCAGTGTCCATCTTCAGGGCGAGTCTGTCTGTGTAATAAAGGCAGTCTGACTACCTTTTTTACACAGACAGACTCGCCTTGAAGATGGACACTGAAATGCGGTCCGAAACGTTGGCAAACAAAATGTCAAAACACGAAATTACTACCCAAAAATCTTTGACTTGTGAAACTTTTGGTTGTGAAAGCCTACGAAAATAAATGATTATATGTGTATCACATTTTGATGATAACTAAATCTAGAAAATAAAAAGTTAGCACTGAAGGCATTCGATCTTTTAGGAACGTAATCACGCGAAATTTGGTACCTAAATGTAAATTATAAATCTATATTACATTTCCATCTTCTCATATCTGGGAATCTTCACGTGCATTCGCTTAAGTCTCCAGCAGCCTCTAAATTGAAGTAAATATTTACTTCATATCTTCTCTTGTCCCAAAATTCCATACATACTTTTTCAAAAAATTTTAATCCATAAATCTCTCATAACTAATAATGTGTACAGAAATCCAAAGAATCTTTTTATGAAATTTGAAGCTAACATTGGTAAGTTCTTTAAGTAGTTCATCAGATACGATATCGTCAATACCACACATCTAAATGTTTCTAAATGCATTTTACATTTCTAAGCTATCTTTGTGATAATAGTATATTATTAGAAGAAATAATGAACGATAATTTCATTTAACATTTCACATACTTTACTATTAGACATAATTCAGTTTTCCAATAGCACGCAGACTTTGTGCTTGACTTCGTTGAATTTTGTTTTCATTAATAAAGCAATAGTTGCATCCGGATTTATACTCAACCCGCAAGTTATACTGCCAGTCAACGCTCGCTGTTCCCTGCCTGTCGGGAGTTATGTGCACTTGAAGCAACTACTTGGCAGCACAATACGTCACTTGTGAAATATGAGACAACAACTAGTGCAGTCAAGTCAACTTTATCAAAATCCGCAGACTTCATACTGCGTCCATGATATGCAGTCGTATGCTTCAACTCGCCACATGCACTTTACGAGTATTGTTCAAATGTTACATATTTGTAATGATAATTATTTGCCTTTCGTATCCACGATATTGAATATTTTTGTTTCGTTTGACAGAGCTTAGATCCATCAACTGGTTCTTCATTAACGCTGGTATTGCTAAAAGACAATTAAATAGCATTCGTCTGTATTTAACACGATAACACGTTAATCAATGACACTAAATTCTGCCATATCACTCCTTACCTAAAGACTCTCTATTGGCTTCGAAGTCGCGAAAGAGTTATCTAAAAAACATATTGAATTATTATTAAATTACCTTATGAGAATGGTTCTTCAATATATTTGAGCTCAGTACAATGGTAATCTTAGTGACAGGAGACATACAATGATGTCTGCCTCATAATAGAGGCCGGAAGTCAACATATTTAAATAGTTTGCTTATAGCCCTGCATATATTCCGTACCTCTATCGTAATCTTGACGGTAAAAAAGAGAGACCGATTATTATTATTTGAGTTTTAAGGTAAAAATAAATGTACGGTCATTTATTGCCCATCTTACATGTTCCTTTCGTGCAAAAATATTCAACAATTGTCCAATCGTTATTCGCACGTGCGTACCATAGTATGCAATAACATTACTTAAGCTCCTCGTACTCGTACGAAGGAAGTGTGAACCGGGATGTTTGGTACACCGCATCCACACACCAGTCTCCAAGGAGTAAGATGAAAGGCGCTGCTAATAAGGCGTACTGTGTGTTGTGCGAACCTCCCTGTAGGCTATTCAGCATTTGCATAAACTGCGTGGAATCGAGAGATATGTTGATTTTATGTTCTGTCTGTTATATTATAATATGTTGTTGATTCTGTTTTGCGTTCTGAACAACACAATGTTGTCGCACAATCTGTACTCCGCGTGAGCTGGAAAACGTGCTGGAAGCTTACCAAATCTAGAGCACGCAGTTGTTGATTTTACATACTTACTAAGGGGCCGGGTTTTGTATAAAACGACCAAGAGGTAAATGATAACAGCGAAATAAATTATATTAAATAATTTTAGACTTTTAAACGATTAATAATTTTAAACGATGCAATGAGGAAGTAAATGCAATGAGGAAGTAAAAAGTGATTGGAAATATTTCTAAACGGGGTTGTCGCTTCCTTACAATAATTAACTGTCGAAGATAAAATCGAAGAAAGATAGAGATAGATACATCCAAAAGGTATCCCGGTTGAGGAACTTAAAATAGTAGTTTGGTAACCCGGAAATACTCACACTAGTACGTGCAGCACAAAGCCATGTGTAGTTTGGGATGATGATCTGACCTTCAATATGAGAAGGCATCTGAAGAAGAAGATTGTAAAATAATCATGAACATAATTGATAAGTGTCATTGTTATAAATGACCCAGCTAATATTCTTAAAAGCTTACGTTTCTCACTATTTTAACTCTTTGATTCATTTTTGCCACCAAAATTTTATTTTCACTATAATACATCTTTCATAAAACACTCACATGTACCTTCCTTAAACATTGCGTAGATCATCTTTTATTTAGTTAAATACATAAGAAAATTATTTCCCTTGGTCGCTGTGCGAAGAACTAGGTCCAATTAAGCATTATTATTTACTCGCCCGTTCATCGTATATATAGCAAGATTTTCATCTTCATTTGACGACAACGAATGATGTTTATTTAGTCAGTTATTTACATTCCTATTATTGCCTCTCGGGATTGAATGGAGAAAATCAAGAAGCAAATCATTTATCTAAACAAATGATATGAGTAAGAAAAATATTATATATACAATAATACAATACTCCATCGCCCTATCCCCGTAGGGGTAGGCAGAGATCCTCTCTGCATATTATATATAAACTTCTAATTATATTAATTGCAGTAAAAGATTAAGTAATATCAGTATACAAAAATACTCAAAACTTAATGAATGCGAGATTTTTCAATCAAAACAAATTCATTAATCCTAAAATAAAACAGAAGACAAGTTAACTAGAAAAAAATCCACTGAAAATTGATAGATTTTTAAGGTGTCAAGTAAGTATTTCGAGCGATCGTAAAGTTTGCAAATCCGATATGACCTCAATATAGTCCATGAGCTGGACAGAAGTAACACAGATAAACTTCCAGTTGTATCTAATAAGAAGGAAATCATGTAAGGTGCTCACATATCTGGTTAATTTTAGTAGAAAAACTGACGTGAGGCCGATGGAATAAGCTATATGAAAAAAAGTTTAATATTGACGCTACATTCATCAGTTAGAAATAGGAAACTAATTGCTGACACTGGTTTCACTGTTACTTTCTGCATCACAATAATAGTTCAAGACGTTGGCCATAATAGAGTAATTATAATGGGTTGATATACAGCAAAGGGACAAAATGAGGAACGTATACTTGAAAGATATTCTTAAAGCGAGCAGAGATTAAATCATCTAAGTATATCTGGTTCTATCTGTAGTGCTAATACAATTTACCAGCATTCTTCTTTGATTTCATGACTCAAATATCAATAAAACAATTTGTTGGATTACGTTGAATTGAATGACATTGACATGTATTTTGTTTCAAGGCAGAACGTATTGTTCTCGTAAGGTCTTTGTACTAGGGACGTTACATTTCTTTTTCTGAATGTTGACATAAATTCTTATTGGCAAAAACTCAGTTCACAACTTCGTTCGCTTTGATCCGTGATTTTCGTCGTATTTCTAAGGATTTTCTACGCCTGCTATTCAGAGGTACTAATTCTTCCGTTTCATACAGCTTCTCTTTTTGTAGGATATGCTTACCTCTTTAGTATTAATATTGCACTAACTTGCTAAGAGCTTTAAATGGTCGACATAACTATTTATTTTACAAATTCTAAATAACAACAAAGAAAAATCCTACACGTAATTTAAAAGTTATTTTAAAACATTTCTCCAAACACAGTAATCCCATAATAATATTAAAAATAAAAGATCGTCCGCTTCTAGACAAAGCAGGTATGAAAGGAATGTATAAAAAAGGTTTTCTGATTTAACTTTTATCATTTACACAATTCGACCCTGAAATTTGTAAAGGCTTCTATAGAATCGTATTAACGTTTCGTTAAATATCATTTGAAAATGGTAATTTCGTGTGAACATTGGTGAATGCATTCGTTTCTCAATACCATCACGCAATAAAAGCGAGCATGGTTGAGAATAATTACTGCTAAAGCGAATTAATATCGGAATCACTCAAAATAATTAGCATTGCTTTTGATGTCGTGGCATATGTACGAGTACGAAGCAAATTGCTAGAATTTCGAAGAATTTATTCTTCACCTTTTGCTGAATAAAATACTCTAGTAATGGCAGTTATTATGTGTAATTAACGTCGGCCTCCTGAAAGGTACTACAGTTGATATGCAAGAATTGTAATTATGTTTCACCAACAGATTTATAAAAAAACTTAGGCGAGTTATATTTAATCAGAAATATTAAAATGACTATTTAAATAAACTCACGCAACACTGAAAGCAATACAAAATATTAAATAGTGCTAAATGTGTGACTTATAAAAAAGAGTCTCTACGAATGGTCAATCATTTTCAACTGACGTGGGCCTTGATAATGATTAAAAAAAACTTATTTCTAGATGCACTGCGGGTGCAGGTGGCATAAATCATTAGGCTAACATAGGTATTGCGGTAGAAATTAATAGTAGCTATTAATATTATTATAAACATGATTAATCTATACACCGTATGACGATTCTTAATACCTACGAAAACATTGAATTGTTTTAAACTTTAAAAGAAGTGTCATAATCAAAGAAGACGTTGCTAACTGTGACTTTATAATTGAATGCCACATGGTAGAATATGTGTTCGCTAGAATATACAAATAATAGTGAAAATAAAAATGCAAAAAAAAACCTAAGTTTAGAAAATAAAATTTAAACAATTTGCGAACCTCATCATAAAACACCGACAATGTGTGTAATAGGCACTCGGGCGTACAAAAAAGAAGAAGACACATGCCAGATATATCACAATTAAATTAAATGTCTATATCTGTATCGCCCAGAGTCTGAAGCACGGTTGAGTAAGGCTTTACATAATTGATATTGTATAATGAAATATGCGTCTGATTCCTAAGGCTATTCCCATTATAGCTTGGGCATAGTACTGAGCTTTGACGGTTATATTTGCTCGCGCGAGTAATGAAGAATAACAATTTGATTTAAACGAAGTGTGTGGGTTACGTGTGGGTGGATATTTAAGTTGATACGAGAGGGCATGGAGCTTACGGTAGAGGGTTAAGAAAGGTATCGCGTGTTCTATGGAGCTTTTGTTAGTCTGTTGTGCCATATTACAGGATGTACCTATGGTTGTTACTTACGTGACAATTGATCAAAAGAACATATAATCTAAATCATACGTATTATTACAATAAATATGACAAAGGCGTAATTGAAATATAATACAAACTCGTATTTCCACTTTATCATCGCAAAAAATTTTGATTGATATTTAATGGAATTTATAATTTATTTGAGTACAGTTCCTTACGGTTGGTTTTGGTGGCTTAGTACCGACAATACATATCCTCTTATTTCTTCTTCTCTTCTTCTTCGCTTGCCATGCCTATAATTAGGCATAGGCGTCCCACCTACTTCATGTTTTTTTTATTGATATCTCAGTAGGTGAATATTCTGGGTTAACAGTACAGAGATTTCCTCCTACTTTTTACCCCTTGGTAAAAATCTGGTGGTATATTTCATCACCTATTTTTAAACCTATATTTACCACTTCTGGTTATAAACTCTTTAATGGTGCTGATTCTTCGCCGATTGTGGCTTCAGCATTTCTTACACATTAAAGTTGGTCATTCAACACACGTACAGTCGTCATCACATTTTTTAAAATCGGTTGTTCTGCTTTTATTTCTAATCTGCTCAATAAAATAAATAAATTTGTTTAACTACCTCTAAGTACAAACCTTCTCATTCACTCTAACCATCTCCCGCTGTAATTTTATGGATACTCTCAAAATAGGTCTCCACGTCTGTGAATCACACATTAGTGCTGGTTAATGCATCGGCTGAATGGGGTATTTTAATTCTATAAGATACCGAGTTAAGGTTTACCAAATGCATCTTTACTTGACTAATTAAGCGATTAATTACTACAGTTTGTATTTTTTATCACAAATATTTTTTAATCGGTGCAGATACTGTCAGTAAAATTTGCCAAATTTTTACATATCACATTTACGAATTATGGTGTAAAATGTTAGTTACATTATTCACATAGAAAACGTTCCTTAAAATTACTCAAAATTTACAAGTTCACAAATTAAACATCACTTCAGTAAATCAAAATTAATTCGAAAAATAAACTCGAGCTGCGTTGAGGCTGTTAGAAATAGATACGAAATTCATGAATTAGTTAATAAATAAAACAAATAGTCAAAAGTAGATGATAAAAATCAATTAAAATCCCGTTGAAAATAACGTTCAAAATTTATTACGTTATCAAAGAAAAATATTCAAATTTAATACCATTAAATTTTATAGGTTTCACAATGCTTACGGCTCACCAGAATTGTGTAGGAGTTTCATACGAAATGAAACGTTACCAATGAAGACATACATCTTTATATATGTGCATTTACAATGAACTCAGTAATAATAAAGTAGGAGGAGTAAATCCTGAAGAATATGAATTGAATTAAGTAATTACAATAATAAAATAACAAACCCAACTAATTCGAATCTAAAAATATCCATTTAAAAAAAAAATTGGTTCCCACTCTCTACCCGCTCAGAATAATATAAAGTACAAAAAACAATCAGTTCTTGAAGATGCTTACTTAGAGCAAAATGCGTCGAGTTCCGTTAAAATATAAGTGGTAGAGTGACAAAACAAACATTTTAATATTAATTTGTAAAAGGTAAGTCTCACTGAAGGCAAACGACGAAAAGGTTCTTAAAATTATTCTTGATACAACCAAGTAATAATGAAATACATATAAGGCGATGTATGAATGTGAAATAAGGGATATACATATATCAGCTATTTCTTCCTTTCTTTACGTACCAGTTCATGCTAGTTTTATGAAAACTATTGTTTTTTTCGATTTGTTTAATTATAATTAAGCAAATATTAAGTTTTATCTTAAATATATTTATGGTATGATTTAAATATACAATGTACAAAATAAATGGAAAATTTATAACTACACAACTTTAACTCGAAGAGGCAAATGTGCATAAACGAAAATGGAGCATGTCGCAATTTTTAGGATCAAGATCATAACAATGGTATACAAATTTTACCAGAAAAACATAGTGAAACTTAGAACGTATGATGCTTGAGACAACATTGATAACTAGGGAGTAAACTGTGTGATTCGTAGTTAAACTAAGGCAGATGATGTAATTGAGATGGTTGCCTGGTTGAAATGGAGATGGACTGAATACTTTGCACGGAGAGGGGGAGATACCTATGTTGTGGAGTGGGTGGAGATCGACTGACAATTATGATGGTAAATAAATGTCTGCAAAAGAAATAAATGTATGCAATTAAAAAACACGTCACCGGAAACAGAGCCTAAGACGTATATCGTCTTATGCGATAAAGCCTTGTCAACCGGGTCACAAAGGTCGACAAATAAAATATTAAAAAAAAAAACACTCGTAGAAACTTAATTGAACAACGCGATAAATCTTCTCCCATCAGTTTGATTGTTTTAAGTTTCAACTATTTGTTTAAAACTCAACTCCGTTCTGTAGGATCAGAGTTCAGGTCGATAAATTAAAGAGAACGTCAAAATGACTAATTTATGTCAGACGCTTTTGTACGTTTAGTGCCGATAAAATACACGAATCAAGGGAAAGAAAACACAATAAAACTGTGTGGAGGAAACACGAGGTTTTATACAAACGCAGAACAATCATAAATTATCTTCCCACACGTCCAAGTTAATGGTCATAAGAGATTTCAGAGATATCTTATCTCAAACCATTGTTTTCTTGGAATATCTGGCATCTGAAATATATTTAATACATCGAAACGCGGATTCAACTTTCATCAGTACTAATAATATTCATAAAATTTATTTACTTTTCTTCATAGGACTTTGTTTTTATATCTCTAGATCTTTTTTATCTCCTTCATAATTTTACCTCCTGTAATTATACAAGTCAGTTGTATAATATAGTCAGTATACCCGCAGTTGTCTTAAATATATCTAGTTATGGGCTCTGCATTCACGGTGTGCAACAAAGTACTCCAAGAACAACATTATTATATTGTATAATTAATGTCTGAATTATTACTTAGTAACAATTTGCTGAAGAGTATTGCTGGTGCCTTTACAGTTTCAAGAATATTTCCGGTAACAGTTTCTTCAAGCTTATTCTGATATTAACTTTTTTTAATCGAAAATACATATTGTACTTCATGTGTTAACATGCGCTTAAATATGTTTTTCTTATATAATAATGGATCTCCCTTCTACGAAAAGGTTTAATTATAAAGACGAATGAAACTGCGGCCATTTTTATTTATTGGATGATTAATATAGCGCTGTTTCGTGATTGAAAATCACCCCAAGAGCGAAAATTCCCTA
>JAPMAF010001404.1:0-11174 GCA_026537445.1 Silvatares holzenthali
TAATATTTTAGAATATATTATTTATAAGTAATGGCTGAATTTGGAGGCCCCCTCGATTTGAGAGGCCCGAGGCGAGCACCTCATGCGCCTCTAGGGAAATCCGCCGCTGTGCCTTATTAAAGAAAAAAACATTACAGTCTGTTCCAATGGCAGTGGATAAAAAAGTAAAGAATACAGGTATAAGAAAAATATGTGGAGCGTCGTGTATGTGTGATGTGAAGAAGCTATTGCAGTAGATTTATGACTGAATGGAGAAGTTTAAAATAAACATGACATGATCATATTAATCAAATAATGGATTTATTGCTCCTAGTCCAAAATACTAACACTCAACCGTGAGGTAAATAATTGAGAGAAATGTTATATTATTCACATAAATACATAACATTACGTCTTTATGCAATAGGGGTAGGCAGAGAGAATGGAGAGCCACAGTCTCTGTTCTGACACACAATCTTTGCTTTCTCCACATTCATGCATCCCGTCGCGTGCCCGACGGTTGTTGTGGCTCCTAACATTGCCTCCGTTAAGAAGCTGAGAAAGATGCTCTTACCAAGTTTTTCTAGGCCTTCCACGCACTGCTCTGTCACTAATACTCGCATAGTAGATCTATTTTACGATTATTTGTTATTTTGATTAATTTTAATAATGGTGCAAATGGCTGTGCAATGATTCTTTCTCCAAGTTTATTGTTAAGTTTAGCAATGGGGCAAAAGGGGAGATGTACAATTTTGATTTATATTTCTTTAATTTCAATGCTCAATAGTAATATTATAAAACAAAGTTGTGTTGTGAGAATAAAACTATCTATTATATATGAAATAGGGCAACATAGTTGCAAATAAGATAATAAATCACGTGCCATCAGTTGTTATGATAAGCATGTTTATGTAATATTCAAATGCTATTATCCCTTCCCATTGTGAATTATGTGAAAGGTACTACGAATATTGTAATTGAGCAAAAACATATTTTTTATTTCTGGCAGCCCCGAGTGACAAGCGCTGAATTATTTTGACAGATTCCATTGGGAGTGCGAAGTGTTTCCTATTGACAATGGACAGTTTATAGTGACGATTTTATACTGTTAACTTAGTTACCGTTAGTGATATGCTTTATTAATTAACGTAGCCGACTATGTGAATACCCGATAGAATCGTTTTAAGTCGTATTTGATAAAATCTCCTTTAGGAATGGTCTCGTTATGCGGTGTAATTTTTTTATTTCGACCAATTGAATAATCGCTAGTCAGTCGGTTCCATAGATGGGTTGCTCCTTAACGAGCAGATTTCAGTCGATCATGTCTGTTCTCGGGCGGAAAAGTGCCGGCTCACAAAGCAACGAGGACTACAAAGTGAAACTGGAAAGGAAGCTCTATCTGGCCAGAGAGTCTCCGGATACTTCGTTCGATCTCTCCGATTGCCGCTTGAAGGCGGTTCCTTCCGGCATATTCTCCCTGTGCAAAGTGTTCAGGAAGGAATCGTTGAGTCTGGAAGACAATCTGCTCGCCGGGTTCGAGGACGGCGGCAATCTAAGTGACCTTTTCCTTCTCAGAGTGCTCAACGTTAGCAGAAATAAGTTCCTTAAGTTAAGTCCGGACATCCGTTACCTAGTCAACCTGAGGGAGCTGCATTTAAGTGACAACCTTCTGAAGCAACTGCCCGATTCCGTTGGCGAACTAGTTTCGCTGCGAATCTTAGACGTTTCCCAAAACAAGCTCACCAGTCTGCCGACTAGCCTGGGGAAGCTCAAACATCTGCGAAAGCTGCAGATCTGCGGGAACAGAGATCTTAAGGTAATTTGTCCGGAGGTCTGTAATGCTTCCAACTTGCAGCTGATAGCTGCCGATAGCGAGTGCTTCGTGTCGCCTCCCAGCCATGTGGTGACTCGAGGCACCGTAGAGATCATGAAGTACCTCTGCGAGCAGTGCGGCGTCCAGTACGTTCCTCCGGAATCTGCCGATAATGATTCCATGTCCAGAAACAGTCCACCTTTGCTGAGTCCTCTCGGGAACGATAGAGGCATTCGTGGTCAGTTTTCTAATTGGGAACAAGAAGACGAGGAACTGCATAGATTAGAAGTGGAGATGCACGAAGCCGCCAGAAAGCAAAAAGAGAGATTCCTCCAAGAATACACGAGGGAACAGATGAAACTAGACTATGATCTCAGTAAAATACAATCGGAACGAGATGCCGAACGCAATCGGCTGATAAAACAGATCCGGGACGAAGAAGAGTTTATAGAGAAGGTTGTAACTAGTCTGCTGACGATGAACGCAGACAATCCACTAAGGATCCAACAGTTCTTGGAACACGATCAAAAAGAGCACGATAGATTGCTGGAAATGTGTCGTACGAATTACACCAATCTCAAAACCGTCGATACACTCAAAGCGATGCAGAGTTTGCTGGAAGAAGAGTGCCAGTATGAGAAATCTTTAAAGATGTACGGAGAAACGCAGAGCGAAGTCAAACAATCATTTTTAATGACCGAACTTACCTCCAACGAACAACTGGGCAGCATGTTGAAGACGAGAGATGTTTTGCAATATACACTCATAGAAAAACTGCTCAAGGACGAAGCCGTACAAAAAGCAGCTGTGGGAGCTTTGTTGGAGAAGTGCGACGCCCGGACGTGGGGGTTAGTGCAGGAGATCACCCTGGTAGAATCCCATCTCGCTAAACTATCCAGTATAGAGTTGGGAAGACGTAAATTACAACTGAACGATAACATGGACAGCTTGACGAATCAAAGAATGAAATTATCCATATTGTTAGTCGATCTTTTGGAACAACAGGAATTAAGAAGGCATCAACTTTTGGATACCCTACAGGAGATGGAATTGGAAAAGAAGACATCGTCCAATTTCTGGCTCATTCGCTATCAGCAGCTTTTGGAATCCGTGCCGGAAGTGGTGGTATCGTCTCAGTGTACGCTGGATCCGGCGTTTGCAAATTATTTGCTGCAAGAAGGAGTCATTCACTGTTTGCCGTTCTTGGTCAAATTCGTTTCTTCGCGACACGAATTGTCTATGTTGGACCATAAGATGTTAGAGGAACAGGGCGTAAGAATGAGCAACGATAGATCGAGCATCTTGAAAGCTATCAAGTTTTATTTAGAAGATAGAGAAGCGGAATTGAGCAAGATCGGAACGCAAGAAGCCGCTCCGACAGCGCCTCCGGAAGACTCGCCGGGAGAGAGCTTCGAAATCGTGGAAGCTCCGGAAAAGGAAGGCGCTATCGAGAGTAAGGACGTGACCGCTTCTGAATGCGTGGTGTGCATGGAGAACAGCTGCGCCGTTGTGTTCATCCCATGCGGGCATCTCTGCTGTTGTCTCAAATGCTCGGATGCCGTGGAGTCCCTCTGTCCCATGTGCCGCGGGGAGATAGGACGCAGGATAAGGGTCATACAGGCTTAGCGGCCGGACTGCTGAACTGCTGGACTGCTAGAATGCGGCTATTACAAAAGATGCCTTACATTTCCCACAATTCTCTACAGACTATAACATTTTGCACAATGTACATACTATACGTTATAAGATTATTTAAGGTTCTGTCGTGTTTTTATATACGATACTTTAGCACTCAGATATTATTCGCTATTTAATATTCTCTGTTATTGTGTCCACAATAGAAACAAACCGCTCGCATATAATCTTATACGTTACTATTAGCATGCACTGGAGACTTGTCCCAGTGAACGTTTCCATCTTTATACATCTTGGCGTAGATAAAGCAAAATAGCCACCATTAACGAGAGTGAAAAGACAATGTCCAATGTTAATGGAAAAATTAACATAGACATTTTTAAATCTTGTGTAAATACATTGAATTTAGCCAGACTGTATAGAGATGGCCACAGGTATTGGGACAAGTCATTCATCTATATTGGATTCTATATTCTGACTTTGTAGCACTGATTATTTAAATTTCTTTTTCTTAGTCATTGACTTCTTTCCGAAGGATTACAACTCCCTCAACTGATTATTTTGGCTTTGACGTTTCCAGTCTCCTCTCGCATATTTTACAGTCCAAATCTCTATACCATATAGATATTTGGAGAAACAGTTTGTGAATGAAATATTTTCTTTTTCTCAAGTCTTAATGAGCTGGAACTGGCTGCCACTAAGTGAATCGATACGTTCCTTATTACATTCTGCCATCAGAGATAACTAGATTGGCCTTAGATTCAACCAACAAGGTCAATAGAAATTTGTGGTATTGTGCTGTGTAAAAACATTTTATTTATATGTCAGTTATAAAGGATATCGCAACAAGAGTGGAAAATTAAAATTATGACAGTTCAATGATAGACAATTTGCCATTGTTATGCACCATATTGAAGTGAAGCCCGTCATCTCTATTGATGTTGTTGGGGTGTTTATAAATCTCTATGACCTCCTTCATGAGTCAGGCATGTTGATTATCAGATTGTCCTAGTATGTTGCGCTCAAAAGAGAAGAAATTAAGTGTTTGTGCAGTTTTTCTGCACTATTATGCTTACTCATTCGTTTGGTAGCTGTTCTTTCCATTTGTGTCACATATACTTTGTCGCACTCAGTACATGGACGCCGAAGAAGGACCAAAAGTCTTTGATTTGCAGATAGTGGTTTATTTCAAATTTTAATTTTCCTCTCATGTTGGGACTCTATTTAAAAAGACACCTGTGATACATTTGTTTAATATTTACTATGAGAAACCTTTCGAACTTGTGTGCATCGATTGTAATATCCTCTACAATACACTTTATCAAAAATGTAATTAAATTTTATGCTTGTTTTCCTTTACCTAATTAGGCTCAGGCCTCTTATGTGGATGGTTAAATATTATTTTAAATGTCACCACTTATCTGTGTTATTTACAGTGTTCTCTGTGAGATAATTTCTTTATAGTTATTGGTGTGAATAATCTATTCAGAATACATACATGGGGAGATTAAAATGCATCACTTTTCATATATTGCAATCTTTTTGTATTTTCACTTAAAGAGTCTGAAATTATCGATCATTTTCTGTAAATTTCTTGACGCTCATTTCATATTTGAAAACAATAGTCACTTTGAGTATTCAGCCAACCAGTCATTTAGCTATAATGAGAAATAGCGTAATGACACAATTTTTAACCTCCCCATTGTATTCTTGTCTAATTCTAAATTTTGAAGTTACTTTCAAGTTTTTCATACGCTATTCAACCTAAGATTATTTAAAAATGAACGTGAAAATGTGTGAGCCTTTGTACAATTTAAAATACATAATAAACACAATTGTTATTGCTATATTTATTAATTAATATATTATATTGTAAATTAAATAATAAATTAATTATTATATTTACATTTACGAAACACAGTGCCATTTGTATAAAATGAATTTTTTTGAATAGTCATTATGGTAGATCGAAAGAATTCAATGGACGTTCAGAATTTTCAAAATAACATTGTTCAAATTTTGTATAGGCGTACTAGTGTAAAGCTTTTTACAGGGTGCACAGAACAGATTAAGCAGTTTTGAAGAGATATCAAAAGGTGATGGGTGTATACAGAGGAAAAACTTTTTATATTTGAAGTGGGTAGTATACACCATTTAATAATCATTAAGTTTTGAAAATAATATACTCAAAATGGCAGCTTTTGACTGCAATACACTGTCGAAGATGATTTCTGACTTCTCTTTTTTGCTGTGGCACGTTTTCCCATCTATTTGGGTCAGCACAAGTGCCAGAACTGTATGATCTGGATATTACTTAATGTACATACCAGAGAGATTTAGGATCAGCTTTTGTTTTATTACCGATTGCTACCTGACACCAAGGCAGTAAGTAGTCTTTGCGGAAGATTTGAGAGCCGTCATTGACCCTTGTTGGTTCATCCGCCGTCATCTCTTCTATATACTCCTGTCCGAATGTACAGCACTGTCTGCAGCCTGAATCTTCAAATGTATCAAAGTAACAGGGGTTTGTTTTTGGAGTCACCTTTTCCGGTAATTCGGTCCCCTCTGGATTCTTGGCTAAATGTTATACTGGTGCATTATTGAGTGGTTAGAGGCATATTGATCAAGCAAGTATAAAAAATACCAGCACAAAAACAAAATTTCGGAGCCAAGATTGAATTGTATCCCCATCACTGAAAAGCTCTCTGCGTCAAGATTGTAGATCGGTTGTTTTCAAACTACGCACCTAAGATGTACTATGGCCCTCATCATTGTGACTACTGAAACGCCATCAACCATCACCATTTGAGAATACGGATTCTCAGATGGTTATGGTTAGTACAGTTGTGAAGGACGGCTCTCAAAACTGCTTAATCTGTTCATCGCACTCTATTGGTCACAGAGGAAGAAAATTTAAAACGGACTCAACATAAGCAATCCAATTCGGTATCTTCAATTTGAGATTCTATCTAGAGCATGTTTTTTCTTATAATAATATAATCCAACATAGTGCCCCTTACCGAAAGGGTAGGCAGAGAGGATTGAGCGCCGCCACCTTTTGCCGCATCCATGTTCATACATCTCCATCAATCAAAATTTGTTTGATCTTATCATGCCATGATTTTCTTTTGGGTGGGCCTTCTATCTCGTACCTTCTACATTGGCATCGAAAATTTTCCGTACTGATCTCTCGATATCCATCCGCTTTACATGTTCAAAGCACTTTTCATAATTTTGTCAATAATGCTTGCACGCGTTCCACATTCTTTCCTTATATCTGTATACCTCACTTTGTCGTATACTGTTTTATCATAAACTCTTCCGAGAGATCTCATTACAACAGCGTTTATTCTCCTTTCATTCTTTCTCTGCCATGTCCAAGCTTCACTTTCGTACATCAAAGTTGGCACCCATACTCCGTTATGCACTGCCATTTGACCACTCTTGGATAGCTTTTTGTTTAATATAAACAGCATTTACTCGATTGCCTGCTTTCATGCGCCTTTCAATATCATTTTCACATTTACCATCCCTTGTGAACATACTTCCAAGGTATACGAATTCTTCGACTCGCTCTAATTCCTCATTTTCAACTTTTATTTGGCACTCTGTTATTCCATCACCTTTCTCAAACACCATTACTTTCGATTTGCTGCCATTCATCAGAAAATCGCTACCCCTGCGTACATCATATACCTTGGTAATTAACATTTGTAAATCGCTTTCATTCTCCGCCACTAGCACTGCATCATCTGTATACGATAAACAATACAACTGCTTATAATTAAAAACATTTCACTGTACAGAAATATTCCTCTATGCTAAATGACTACTCTGTGACTGATTTTTTTTATTTTCATTAGCTTGTAGCATAGCTCTCTAGCGATTTCCATGTAGTCAAGTTGAAAAGTTTTAACGACCGCTATGTATATGTTTGTTATTTTCGTTAAAAATTGTTTCACGTTATCAAAATTGAAACGTTTCCTGCAGAAAACAGCCATTGACAACATTTTGTGCTCAAATATGTACATAGCATTGTGTCAGGGTAAGCAGAGAGAATGAACACCACTTGTTTTTGTCTTGATATATGACGGATGATACTTGCACATTTGCTTCCTCCACATTTATTCATCTCATAATACACGCTCGACGGTTGTTGTGACACAACATTACCTACGTCAGATTCATTCAGATTCGTCAAATTTTGGATTGCAAGATGAAGTCTTGCTTTATCCATGTTCATACATCTCCTTATGCATACTCTATGATACGAATAGAGCTATCCACCAATATTTGGCTGATCATGTCATGTTTTCCTTGGGCGACATAGATCTTCCATACTTGCTTCTCTGCATCCATTTGTTCTACATGACCTAACCATCTCAATATGTTTATTTTGAATTTGATTAATCTATTTCTTGAATTTGGTTAATAATGCCATGGTGTTCTTGGGCCCAGCCCTTCTGTCTCATGCCTTCTACATTCGCATCATAATTTTCCATACTAATCTTTTATATAGATGCATACATCTACAATTCAATAACATGTGTATCATCTTTCCTATATCGAATACACTGTATATTTTCTATTTATAACTCTGTCTCTTTATTTCAGATTAATGAAAATTATTTAATTATCTGTCAGTTTGATCATGTTCACTGTGGAAAATGGGCTAGAAAACTCTTCGTTCTTTGTTAGATATTGTTTGGCAATTGGCCGATTTCTGCAGAAACTAATTCAATTGTTGTGTGAATTATTTGTCTCACTATAAGAGATGATACTGGTGCTAAATTGATGTTGTAATATCTAAATTTCATAGTGATCTTATATTGTGGCAATGGGAAGGAAATGCTCTCTTTCAAGAATACCGAATTTGTACTTTTGAACAAGCATAATGTTTATCAATTACTGGCAACTGGCAACATTTCTGTGTTCGGAATTGTGATAGAAAGTCAGTACCATATCTCCGCAGTTCAAAATGGTACAATATTCAACGTTGGAAAATATCAAACACATTTCGAGAGTAAATCCTATCTTTGCGGAACAATCTTGTCGGAATTGGTGTATTTGAAATTAGGAAAATGGATGTCCACACATAGTTGATATAGAGTGCATGAGAATCAATAGATTCATTAAATCATTCTCATGCGAGACAACTTGGCTATGGAATGATCTTCCACCGTCTATGTGTCCTCCCATACTTAACTTTGGCTTCTTTAAGGTCCGTTACACCTTAACTTTAAGTCTTCCATCTCCCACATAGTGTCTTAGGATGTTACAGGCCTATTCCAGTGGTGCCAACTGTGCGGAAGATACATTTAAAAATAATGAAATTCATTGATTCACAACCAAAAGATTCCAAATTGAAAGTTAAATTCCAAATTCTTGAGAATGAGCAGCTAAGGTTCAAAACATGTAGAACGCTCAAAACAAAAAAGTTATGTTTTGCTGTCGAGCCTTGTTGCAACGTTTTATTTAGCAACGTTTCAGCCCACATTGCAGTGCCTTTCTTCAGGGCTAGTTTGCCTGTGTCAAACTGATTTATACATAGGCGACTCGCTCTGAAGAAGAACATTGCAACATGGTCTGAAATGTTAGTGAACAACATGGCTACTCAAAGGTGAAATATTCATCTGTTATTGTTTTTTAGCGATTTTCGAAATGTTATCACTTATGCTCTACTCTATAGATCTCTTTGGAATCTTCTCCTACGTAAAAGATGATATTATGAAGCATGTATTTTTCATTGCCTCGATATGACTGTATGACTCGCTTACGTGTAAAAGTGCGATAAATAATTGTTAAAAATACACGTTTTTGAGTGTGCATTTGTGTACTGGGAATAATTCTACTGGAAGTTTGTTCTGTCGCATTTTGTTTGGAACATATGTTGTGTATTTTTTTCCATTAAACCTTTGATTTCAAAAGGTGTTCAGATGTCTACTTGCTGATACTCCTATGAAGCTGATGGAACAAGGTTAAATGATGCAAGTCTACTATTGAAGAGAATTAGAAACTGGAATGTCCAATAACTAGGAACAACCTAGAAGGATCTAAGTCTGAACCTCACATCAGGAAAGAAGTTAAAAGCGGTCCTACCAGCTGATAAAAATAATCGGAGCGATTGCCAAGAACAAAGTAAGGCTTCCATTTTAGAGCTTTTGATGGAACAATTGGAGGATTCTTCGGATAAGTATAGACGGATGCCACCAAACCCAGAAGACCTTCCTCTTAAGATTATAATTCACACCTTTGGACCTCCATATCTCATTTGTGTAGTGACCATCTCTGATTCTACTTTTTTATTTGAAGAATCTTCTTTATTTCATTTAGGGGATCATCTGATCACTGACCCAACACTCACAAATGATTGCATTGTATTGTCTCTTGGTTAAAATAATATTTGGAATTAAATGCTAACATATGTTACAATCTATTATTTGCATTGTATATTTTTTATTAACACATATGCTGCGGATGAAACGTGTTATAAGGTGAATTGATTTGATACTCACTGCTTGTTGGCGTTATCAAGATTGTTGTAAGCATACAATCCATTATTAAATGTTACATATATGATCGATTATTAATTTGTTGATTCACCATCTCGGTATGACGCTTTACATCTCGGTATGACTGTTTTTAAGAAACGATGCCATCTACTCCTATCTTCTGCATTTTCTTTCCAATTTGAAATTCTTTTTAAATATGTGGTGTACAAAAGTATATTTAACGAACAATTATTTGTTGAGCAAGTAAATTTTTTGGCATTTTGAACAAATTTTTCTATAGAGTAAAAAAAATAATGGAGGCTAATTTTAGCAAAGACTTTTTGGATAGTCATGTCATGTTGTGACACTTTGTTTGCCAACATTTCGGACCACATTACAGTGTCCATATTCAGGGCGAGTCTGTCTATGCGAAAGTCTGCTGACTTGCGAATCTCTTGGTCGTGAAAGCGTACAGCAATAGGCTAATTTACATCACATTTCAAGTTAATCTTTAAATTATGAATACAAATATGAATCCCAACACCGGATCATCTGCAGCAAATGTGTTGATCTGTTATTTTCAATGCATATTGTGTATAACCTTTGAATATTTAGATTTGTAAGTATATAATTTATACTTCTATTATATATAATACAATATTTACTGCCAATATGATATTCCTTGTGTGCATTTATACTCTTGTATAAGGAAAACATCTTTATAGTCTTTTTACACTTAGCTGTCTACGATACATTGTGAAAACATTTTGCATCAGAGCACATACATAACTCCACTTCTCGATTAATTAAGGAGAATAGGATGCCTCGTGGTTAGGATACTTGACTAAAACGCTGAAGGTCAAGGGTTCTAATCCCACTGGAGTGAAAAATAATAATTTGAAAATACATTTTTTGATTCAGTCAGATATTCATAATATGTATAAAGGGTGATTTTTTAGCTATTATCTTTTTGGCAACACTGGTTTAAACAGCTCACGCACGTATCGTGTTTTGTTTCACTGTCAAACATCTTCAGCTTGGTCTATAATTTAACCATGAATCGTCTTACAAACGAACAACGCTTACAAATTATTGAATTTTATTATCAAAATGCGTGCTCTGTTAAGAAAGTTCATCGCGCGCTTCTTCCATTTTATGGTCAGTTTAATCGACCCACTGAAGCGGCTATTCGGGCTATTGTGACTAAATTTCGCACCAAATTTACATTGTTGGACATTAAACCACCAACACGCTTA
>JAPMAF010001405.1:0-11172 GCA_026537445.1 Silvatares holzenthali
TAATAATATCACTATTAAAATGGCTCCAAATATTTATTCATTTCTCATATCCTAACAACAGAAATCTATCATTTATATATCCTTCACGTGGTACCTATAATATATATTCACCACCTTTACACAAAATCGATTTTTGCAATATTATCAGCAAAGTTCGATTCTCTCCTGGAAGATATGTTGTCTAAGTAAGTTTTAGAATCGGCAAATCGCTAAAGATTATTGGACCGCGCTAGATTTGTGAGACAGAAATTTCACAGCTGAAAAACTGGCTAGGCCAGGTAAGCTGGTATAAAAACTAAACCTACTTACCTGGAGGAAAGTATTGTGAAATGTGTTTAAGTGTCCCTTAATTAGTAAAAGTAGAGTATTCAAGCACTTTACTCAATTTAAGCTCAGCAAGTTTAAGTAATTGTTTGATAGCAACAAGCACAGTTTATGTAATTGTTTGATTTTCTGATCAAATAAAATTATTTTATTGCAATTGCTGCTACTACCAAACAACATAAGGCAAGAAGAAAAATTCTTTACCGAGTGCAAGATCCATTAGACTGGCATCAAAACCATTATTTTTTTATTTATTTGCATAGTACATTGGCACAAGACTTAGACTACCAAACCAACAGATAAACGTATTTAATCATTGCGATGAAGAGCGACTGAAAAATATTCATTTCACTATCAATTCATTGAATAGCTGTAGAGCTTTTGCTGTCTGGTAACTGTTTTGGTCATTATGAGCGGGATATTTAATATAGTGACAACTACATTTATAATTTATTGGGGCAAAGAGCCCAATACAACCTAATTATATTGCACTATATATCTACCTTCTAAGGAGAAGAGTGAAGTGCTACGTCAAATGACCTTTAAGGTTTTACAGAGAGGAGAGTTACCATTCAATTAAAAATATTGTAAAGAAGACACGCTAGATAATCTGAATCTTTTGAAGTTGAGTAAGCTTAGAAACTTTTTGTGCACTCAATCTAAAATGGATGTAAAGGTGACCTCGTATCAGCTCCCAATCATCAATCCAAATTCAAGGATGTCAAGAACGAATAATACATAGAATGTACGCGAGGCATTATGATAGAAACGAATTAAAACAGAATATAGACGGTATATATCATCAATATAAATATGAAAATTAAAATTTGTTTGCACAATAACAATTCAAACAAACGTTGAAGAGACCTAAATTATAGCAGAGGGAGAAAACGTAAGTACAGATAATTCTACAATAGAGTTTACTCGCACTGAAAACATTTGGCTTATTACTTATTTCTTATTCGGAATACATATAACGCAAATTGATGTGCGCTGGAATGTCTCTTAGCTCTTTCAAAAACAGATTAGAAATATGTATAATCTTGATGAATTGTTATTTAGCCATAGGTGCTTGGCACTAATGTTGTATATGCAAATGTAAAATAATTACAAAAATATGTCTTCTAGATGTGTCTTATACAGGTGCATGGAATCTTTTCCTGTATTTTCATTTGTATTTTATGTATTTGTTATTTAGAGGAAATTATTAGTCTAATCTTCCAAATTGTGTGGTGATACTTAAGGATTACTGAACAACAATGTTGCCACACTGATTTTTCGTTTCAGCTACCATTCACACAAATAGTTTACTTCAGTGCAGAATACATATGAGAAACCGTTGCATCAATATTTTCTAGTAAATCTACCGGTTTGAAATGTACTCGTCAAAAATCTGGAAACATTTTTCGTCATAATTTCGATAAAACAAAAAACTCCGTCAATGGCCCGACTAATGAAAGCTTCTTGTGAACACCTGATTATAAATCAGAGAAATAGGTCACTTCTGCACGTAATCCAGGAGATCCTTCTAATATTTAATTATAGATTGGAGGTGACCTCCAAAATTAATCAAGTCTAACGATATAAACTTAACTCGAAATATTCATTAACATATCCAAAATTAAACCAGTTGATCTCAGTAAAACTTTCTGATCTGAAGATCGGTATTATTAAAACAAATATTTGTACAGAATAAAAGTAACTCGCTCTTCTGCAAACAAAAAAGTTTTTCTTATTCGGTTTCATGAAAAATTTCAACTTATTTTTTATGTTTATTCTCTTGGACGTTTTCAATACGAAGTAAGTAAGGAATTCATGTCACGCACTTTATGCAGCATCTGTGGATGATTTGTATTCAATGTTATAAAGTCGTAATACAGAATTCATAACGTCTGTACTGTGACGTAGCCCTTTCATGGTTTATATATCTAAGAACTTTGCACAATAATCACCATGAAATCTGCTACAATCATAATTGTTCTTTGGTGTCCTTTTAGATTGATCACTCTTTGATCAAAATTCACCATACAGAAGACACAGTAAATATAAATTCTC
Organism: Silvatares holzenthali; assembly: GCA_026537445.1. Classification (NCBI taxonomy): domain Eukaryota; kingdom Metazoa; phylum Arthropoda; class Insecta; order Trichoptera; family Pisuliidae; genus Silvatares; species Silvatares holzenthali. The sequence continues at coordinate 2,380 of JAPMAF010001405.1, forward strand.
TTTACAAACGAGATTTTTTAACTTTCTAAAAATCTACTGTTATTTATCTCTCACATCATATCACCCCTGAAAATTTTTATCATGAGCTCTTTTAATGTGAGTTTACGCCCTCTATCCTCAGTCAAATAATTCAAGTTCTTCTAAATTTTGTAAACTGACAGAATATACGTCGATTGCATTCTTCATAATTTTAATATTTGCTATTAATTTGTAAGTTAGCTGCAGCTACTAATTTTATTTTTATTTTTAGCTCTCACAAACATATTTGATTTTTCACAAAATTATTAATTACTTAAGCATATTTTTCCACTATGATAATATAACAGTGTGGATCGAAAAGTGAAACCAATAAACCATATTATAGTACCGAGTATTCTTGTATCCAATCAAGAATCACTCAGAGCATACGTGCTCACATATATGATAACATTGGTAATTTCTGCCAGAATATCCCTTTGTTTGCCTCTCATTAATTTCGAATACACATATAACTAGCTGTTCACAATTTTAAACTAACGGGAGAGTAAATACGGTTTTTAATTGAAGCGTTTGAATCCTGTTTATTCAAAGATAATACACCTGATGCAAGCATCAGCACAAATATTCGTGAAACGTATCAAAAATACTAAATAAAATCACTAACAGCGTCCAAAATAAAACTATTACCACCTCGATAGTCTTATCAGTCACATACCCTTAAAATATTTCACAAAATAATTTGCACAAATAGTGATGATACCCAATTCGGTGCCCGAAATGCCTATGACACACGCGAAACGAGGAACAAGGGGTGTTGTTTGTTTTGCCGACTATGAAAAGGCGTTTGACAGGGTAATATATAACTGGATAAAAAGGATGCTCAGTGAGTGCAATATAGATAGGAAGGGTCTGAATTTCATACATAAATTGCAATAGCACCAACCTTTCGTTTTACCCTAAATGATGGATCCATAAAATAGCATACAGCGAGTTGCGCGCTAAGGTTGCTTACTGTCGCCATTATTATTCAATAAATAAATAATCAAAACGACACTCTGAGCGCAAACATGAAAATCCGGGTCAATGGAATTCATTGTCAGCAACATTCCCTACGCTGATGATACAGTTATATTAGCAGATAACCTGTAAGTTCTTCGATAAGTACTTGACAAGGTTAATAATGCCGTAGAAGAGTTAAGACTGAATATTAATGTGAGTAAGAAGTTTAAGATCTTTGGTCGTCAGTAGAACAATGAAGTAACTATTCAACTCAAGAGTGAAAGGGAGGCTGATTTAAGTACCTGGGCAGTATTATGCCGAGTTCTGTAGATACTGACGCTGAAGTAAAACGAAAGGGGAAAATGGCAAAATACATTTTAAACTTAGGTAACGAATGATGAATGTTAATTAGAGTCGATAATTTCATACGACTCCAAAACGTGGACCCTGAAAGTATACACGATGGGTCGATTAAAGGAATTTGAGATATGGTTGCACTATAAAATGATTCGTATACCGTGAACTGATAAAATTAAAAGTAATTCAGAGATAACCAGGGCACAATAAGGGCAAGAACCAACAGAATTGCAATAATTGCGAAAAAAAAATATTTTGTTGATTCAAGTGTTACAATGATATAAATATCATTTTCTTGGACTGAACTTGAACGATTGGAAAAATTACGGATCGCCAAGAAGAAGGTTAGTCTTCTGATAGCACCAACATGCAGTATCGGATTGGAATGAGAGAGTTCGTTAGCATATCCCAACACATGCCGGCTTACGCTATTGTGCATAGTCAATGTGGAGAGGACGTGACATCGCACAAGGAAAGTAAAAAGAATATCGAATGCAATTTTATAATATTACTCCGGCGGGAATCGACCCCGCATTTCCTTGTGTCTCAATTAAACTTCTCTAACCAATACTCTACAAAAACTACCTTAACTAGATAAAATAGACAAGAGAAATGATGTTAAAACACTAAAATTAAAAAAAAAGAGGAAAGATTTCAGAATGGAATTTGCGAAAGGTAGTGCTTCTTCTTGTATGATTCCAATTCGTACTTTTATTCCAGGTTCGTATTTTTATATTGTATTATTTAAATCAACAAGAAACATTTATCTGATTTCCTTTTTAAAAATATCTCAAAAAATCTCATAAAATAATACTATTTTTATATAACATCATCTATAAAAATCAACAATATATTGCTATATTTATAGAAAGATATATGGCAGTTCTTTACAATCATGCAAGTAGTATTTTCTAATATACTAATATAATTTAATATTAATTCAATATAATGACGCCTACAGAATACTGTTCAGGCTGCCGAGATACTGTAACACGACAGAGATGTTCCAATCTGGGAGAATCATTGCTCTTCACCACAGCAGAAAAATTTAATTAACAGAATGAGAAGAACAAGCAGCGAACTGGTGCGAGTGAGGGCATCTCTGGAGTGGATGCCCAGCAGTCCCCCCAGCAGATAACCCGGCAGTGGGACAGCCTGGGGCTGCAACAGGCTGGAACCCCAGCACATGCAAGATAGCTAGAGGGTTGATTGCACAAAGGCAATCTGACCGCACCTTTATTTAACATTTAACTATTATTATTTTTTTTTATTTATTTTCGTGTTGACATATTTTATTTTGTACTTATGTTTTGCTTTACTTATTTTTTGTAACAACTTTATTATGTAACAAGTAGGATTGCACACTTCTGTTCTTGATACGGATTAAAGAATTTATTTATTATTTATTATTATTATTTATGTATTAATATAATCGCCGATCATTACCACTTTGCAGCTAGATGTTACATCTTGACAATATTTCGTTCGAAGTAAATAAACAAATTATAAAAGGGAAAGTATTGCAATATAAATATATGAGATACTAATGAGAGCTATAAAAAAGATTTAAAAAGTTGATGAAGAATCGTGCGTTCCTAAAGTGAGGGAATATACTGATATCAAGTAAGTGCTACTATTTCATACATATCCTGATCTGGACGTTGATATATATAACACACAGAAGATCACTCGGCACTACATCTTCCTGGTTCAATACTACAAAGGGTGTCAAACAAGGGTGTGTCATGTCACCTTGGCTCTTTAATCTGTTTATGGATAGTTGTATGAGAGAGCTTAGAGAGATGAACAAAGGAGTGGAAATGCAAGATTTCGAGGTATGCTGTATTTTGTATGCTGATGACGCAGTACTTTTGGCAGAATGTAAACATGATCTACAAGCGTTGGTGAGCAGGATGTATGATAAATGCTTAAAGAATGACTTGAAGATGAATGTAGCCAAATCCATAGTGATGTTTTTGGAAAGAGATGAACATATGACTATTTGTCAAATCTCGGTGAACAACGAGTGTCTAGAACAAGCACAGGAGTTTTACTTATCTTGGCAGCAAGTTTACGAGAGACGGTAGATCGATCGAAGATATCGATAGAAGAGTGACAGCAGGTAATAAAGTGAACTACTCCGTAATTGGCAAATATATGTTCTCCAAAGAATTGCAATTGGCAATACATAATTATGTCCTGGTACCTATCTTGCTGTATGGTAGCAAAACGTGAACTTGGCAGAAGAAGGATGAAAGCAAAATAAATCCAGTGGAGATGATATCATTACGATGAATGTGTGGAAAGACCCTGATTGATAAGAAGAAGATAAGAAATAAAAAGATCAGAGAAAAATGTAAATCAAAAGTAACAATCATAAACAGAATGAAAGTTGGATGTTTTGAGATGGTTTAGACATGTTGAGTGAATGGCGAATAGAAGAATTGTAAAACAAATCTACAGGGCGAATATAAGTGGCAGAGCAGTGCCTGGAAGGTCTAGAAGATTTTGGCAAGAACTTGTTTCTCATCTTCTTAACAGAGGTAATGTTAGGAGCCACAACAACCATCGCGCGTGTATGAGAAGCAGAATAGAGACAAGTAGCGCTCCATTCACTCTGCCTACCCCTATCGCAAAAGGCGGGATTATATGTATGTATGTATGTATGTAGAAGATTACTCAAGATCCCATGGAATACTCACGGAGCCAACGTTGGATACTGGAAGTATTAAACAAGAAAATTGAATTAAATAATAGAAGGAAGCTGGGAACGCAGAAAAATATCATACTTGAAAAATTTGCGGCTGGGATATGAGAATATTATCCTTTAACTACGCTGCTAATCACTGACTATCTTGAATGATACGCCATACTTTATGTGCCATGTTCTTCTTTAAGAAGTGAGAATTGAGCATCACTTGTGCCTATCTTGAAAAACACGCTTGTAACGATCATGTCATGTAACGATTGTTATTAATACATACATACATACATTACATCGCCTCATTTCTCGATAGGGGTAGGCAGAGAGAATGGAGCGCCACTTATCTCTATCCTGACACACAACCCTAGCTTCCTCCACGTTCACGCATTTCCTCATACTCGCACGACGGTGGTTGTGGCTCCTAACATTACCTTCGTTAAGAAATTGGGAAACATGTTCCGGCCAAGATTTTCTAATATTCGCGCTGTAGATTTGTTTTACGATTCTTTCATTCGCCATTCACTCAACATGTCCAAACCATCTCAAACATCCAACTTTCATTATATTTATGTTGTTATTAATGAGTATTATAAACTTAGTTGTTCGAATCAAATAAATAAATTAACAAAAAAAGTAATATCGAATAATTTTTATTTCCAATAATACTGTTCTTTTATATTTGGCTCGTAATTTCAAGATTTTTTCTTTTTTCCCAGCGAACACAATAGAGATCGACACCGCCTTATAAAAAGCTAGATAAAAATTATTCTGTCTTTAGAAATTGCCAAAATTACGGTAGGAAATAAGATATATGTCTCTTGGTCTCCAAGAGTTTTTAAAAGCTTAAATGGGCCGAGAAGTATTCCTTAAAAAGCGAATCCTTTTCTTTATCTTCCGAGAGATGTGATTTATGCTTGATTTAAATTAAAATAATTGCTCATGTTTGTGCAAAACTAAATTTATTATCATGTCGCACGCTTTTAACTCAAATTTACATTTGCAATTTAAAATATTTCATCAAATTTATTCATCATTTTTCCTGTTATAAATGAACACTTGACAAATTTAAAAAAATTTCATTTTTGGTAACTAAAAGTTGAAGTTTTAAGTAATGTGCGCATCCATTGACTCTCACTCAAATTACGTTAAATCGGTACAGTATTTGAGTACTTTAGAACAGAATAACATCACTATTTTAAAAGCAGCGAATATAGTGAATATTGTCAAATGTGGTAGGTATAGCTAACCTCCAATAAAAAGACGTATAAAATTGAGAAGATACTTTTGCATACTTAATAAATATTTCGCAAACATATATGTGCAAATGTGTTTTTGGAGTTGGTAATAAAATCCATAAATTATTCTTAAAATCGATTTGCAATTTAAATCGATTCGCAAACAACATTAGAATCATGTGAGTGATAGGTAAAAATTGTGAAGACAAATTGAAATGTTGGAAAAAAGGCCACAAGCACGTTCAATGTAAAAATGTACCATCAAGGTGACAAGTATAAAACCCTGTATTAATATGATGTCCTCCGAAGTAATCCATGACATAATTAAATGGATCTCTCAAGCTCTTCCATCAATTTCCCCGCTCGCCGTCCAGAGCGCAGACCGACACGGGATAGTAGGATTATCCCGGCAGACTATCTATAGCGAACACCCTTTTAATTTATTACCTACACTCAATGGGGAAATATTAAATTCTTTTAATAATACTGGCTTACATACTCTAGATGCTAAGACTTGGATTTAATGACCACTCTACTTCTGCTAACTACTCAAGAATTCATATGAATTTCTTTCGCACTACAGACAGCTTTATACTGTATTGTCGTAAGCTTTCACGGTCAAATAATTCTCAAATCAAAGACTTTTGAGTAATCATGTTATGTTGTTACATTTTGTTTTTAACTATTCTGACCATTCAGGGAGAGTCTGCCTGTGGAAAAACCTGTTGGCTGACTTTTCAGTCATACAGACAGACTCGCTCTAAAGATGGACACAACAACGTGGTCCATAATGTTGGAAAACAAAATGTCACAATACGGCATGACAACTCAAAAGTCTTGACTAGCTTTATATTGGTTAGAATAACCAAATTTTAAACAATGATAATTTTAAGAAAAAATAAATGTTTAAACCATGAACTTAAATGATATAACGTAACGCATTATTAAAAGTTTGTTTAACAATTATTAAAAAGGTAAGCTTTAGATTTTATTCTTGTTATGGATAATCAAATATATATAATTAGAAACAATATAGTGGAAATGGCACAACAGGTCAGGTCGTGTTTTATATCATAATATTTCCATTTCTGGACAAAAATTTACCTCAGTATTCCACTCACTCCGATTCAAAAATCCATATTTGTGAACCGTCCTTGAGAACAGGCAAAACGCATAATAAATTTTCAAATGCTGTGAAAAAGATTTCTAGAATACTGCTAAATCGTAAATTTAAATGCATGCTACTCTGATTCTCATTCAGTTTCAACAATAATTTCTATTTTTACTAATGAAATATTACGATATGAATCTACGAGTAATTTTTCCTCACGGTTGTCAATCTTTGAGCAATTGATTTCAATAGCTGCATAAAAATGAAATCAAAGAGTCTTAATTAGAGCATTAACATCACTTTGACACTAATGGCCCTTACCTGACATCCTTCCTTGAACGGTCCATTTTGTAGATAATTCATTCATTTTAAAAGAAAAATAGATATATACAATAATAAAAGTGAAGTATATCAATATCCTATACTATTTCTACATAGAAGTAGAAATAACGTTATGACTTGAACACTAATTCCTACCTGAAGGTAGGCTGGCGCACGTATCCCTTGGCCATTATATTACTGAAGCCGCCGCTACTTCTTTCACGTTGGCCGCGTTAATGTATTAATTATTTCGAAAGTCGCCTACAAATACAGTAGAATTTTTCTAATAAAATAAAAATACTTCAAGAAGGTTATTTCGTTATAGAAAAAAATTTAAAATAATGTTTACTAAAGCACAAACTAAACTTACAAAATTTAGGTACGAATCCAAGAATTGCCAAAGAATAATTATTATATTAATGTTTAGAGATGGAGATTGTTAGACACGAGCCCAGGAATGGCATAAGAGGCGAAGTTTGTTGGAAGATTCATTACACCATTATTGATAAGCACTTAAGTTGAAGTAATAATTTCCATAATTTAGAAGTTTAGATTAATCCCTTATCGTGTACACCAAATTGGAATTCTAATATCATTAACAAGTCTTAATATTGTCAAATTACATGTATGATATTTCCATCTCGCCCCTCACATCGTTTGCGTGAATTAATTTAAAAATTAAATAATCTTTTGGAATAAGTGTTTAATGAATAATTGTAGGTAATATTGCCTCCTTGTAATAATCCCTCCTTCATGTTCATCTAGAGGCAACTTCGCTTTGGAACGAGGCAGCATTCTTTGCTAATTTACAACAACTAAATGAAGAATTTTATAATGAGGTTTTTGTACCTACATCCAACCTACTCGAGGAAATAGCTGCTGGGAAACTTTAGTAAGGTATCAACTGTACCCATATTCGCCTCAATATTTAAAAAAAATTCTGCCCGAAACAACAACCTCACAAACTCTACTAAAGTTAGCATGCTTTTTGCCACCCATCATGCACATGCACACTCTAATATTTATATAACATTATTAATAATTGCAATAAGGTGAAAAATGAAAAGCATTTTTCCACTATTTCTTCTTTAACTTTGTGATACTCCATTGTTAAAAATGATGTTTTAAAAAATATACGTTTATTATAAATTATTCAAAAACATTAGTGATTTTAGTCAATATTTAATGGATATATGTTAAATTATTTTAAATAAATAAAGAGGTTGTGACTAAAAAAACATGTACAGCATCTTTAAATAATTGCTAGTTTAGGTACATTTTTGTAAATTAATTATGTACAACAATGTCGAGGTAAATTTTTCATTAAAACATTGAATGAAATATGTGTTATATATTTTGAATATACCAACAGAACATTGGATAAAAAAGCAGTCAATAAAATCATTTATAAAACACTTTTCATATAAATTTCCAATGCTCCAGTGACAGGTGTCTATCACATAATAGTAAAATAAAGATTCTCACAGTATCATTTTGTTAAATGTCACAGGCTATAAAAAAGAAAAAAAACCAATTGGTTGTTCAGGACAAATGAACTAGTATGAGTATGCATGGCAGACAGACAGTATTAGGTAGTATGCAGGCAGACAGCTTCAGGAGAAGGCAGGCATCAGAAGGAGACTGGAGAAAAAAAGAAAAGAAAAGCGACATCTATCTGGACGCCATAAGATCCGGTTTTATTCGATTCTTGAACGTATGCAGTCCATCAAAATGAATATCAAGATCGTCTGCCCTGTTATAGAGCGTGTTGTAGGAGCGCATTATTCTGTTTATTGGAGCTGAAAATCCCACATTAGTATTGAATAAAATAAAATTCATGTAATAAATAAATTGTTATGTGCGGTCCTTATCCATTCGAATCACCAGCCCTCTGGAAGTCATCCATCCAGCCTCCTTGTGAACATTCTCTCCTTCTTCACGCCATTATGCACCTATAATCCACTATGTAATCTCACTACGTGAATAGCATTGTTCTACCGCAATATAACAAGTATCACATTCACATCAGAAACATTGACATCTTTCTTTGATCAATCATTTATCTCCCTGTCTCTTACAATTTCAAC
>JAPMAF010001406.1:0-11167 GCA_026537445.1 Silvatares holzenthali
AGTGGCCCCACGGCCCCGAGACCCCCCGCAGCGCAGGAGGCGCGCGGAGCGGGCGACGCACGCCGGACGGCGCCCGTCGCGCCCGTCGCGCCGACACATTCCACCTTGAGAATAAAACATTGATTCGAATACGGGAAGCCACCAAAGTGACGGACTTTAAAAGGATTCTCAGTTCTAATGCAATATTGCGCGGGGCGGTGCGTCTACAAGCCTCTGCCCATCTATCTGAGATGTATAACGATGCAACCGTAGGCGCTGCCGTCGACCTCAAACGCCCGCAATCCGCCTACTCGCTCCGGAGCATCGGCGAGACGTACAACTACCTCTTCCAGACGCATCTGGACCGGCTCCAGTTCGTCGTGAATCCGAAGTTGTGTCCGAAATCGCGCAGTTTCAAACTCAGCCATCCGAGCGAAAAGACTTTTAACGGTCGCGTATCATCCGACGAGCCTAAGTTCCTGGAGGAATTGTTCAACCTTTCGGAGTACTACGAGAACGGCGCAGCGACGCCGGTGTCGCCCGACCCGTCGTACGTCTCCGACACCCCTCCGCTATCGGACGGAAGCGACTCGCCGAGCGGCCCGCTCAACAATTTCAATGTAAACCTGAGCGACCTCATATTGGCCGACAACAAGAATGACAGCTCGTCCGTCACCTCGTACGAGGAAGTGATCTACGCGGATCCCGATCCGTCGGGCGGGCGCCGCGAGGAGGACGCGAGGAGCATGAGCACGGCGCGGCAGCGAGGAGCGCAGAACGACTGCCGCAACGGCGAGCGGGACGTCCGCCTGCGAGTGACGGAGATAGACCGGTCGCTGCGCGATCTGGACATCGGCGAGGCGGGCTTGCCGCAGATAACCCTGAGCGAGTGCCGCGAGGCGTCCGCCCCGAGCGGCGCGCGGGCGGGGCAGCCCGCGTACTGTCACCTGTCGGTGCCCTCCGTGGAGTGCGGCGTGGAAGCCAGACCTCCGCCACCGCCTTCCCATTGAGCCCGTCGGTATGTCAGCATCTATACGTTACATTACATTACGAGTACTATATGTCGCACCTCTGAAGAGCTTTTGTAAATCCATTCTATTGTCCTCTTCCCCGTGACTGTTTGCAATACGGGTGACATCATACCGAACGACGTGTTTATCGTGCAGATGTGAATAAATCTCCGACCGTTTTTAATAAAACTATCAGTAGCTCGTACGGTCCCGAGTTGTGAACAGTGGTGTCGCAATAGCAGTGTTGTGTTTACGCGCGTCACCCGATATACGGAGTGTTACAGTGTTTGTTTCCGTTTTAATTTAATTGGTGGCACATGTTGGCTATTCAATCGGAACAGACGATGGTGGGCGGCGGCGAGGACAAGGCGGCGCGGCCGAGGGCTCCGGACTCGGCCCCGCCGGGTCCGCCCCGGCCCCTGCACAGGTCGAGCGCCGTGAGCCAGAAGTCCGTGGAGTTGAGCTTCTCTCCGGACGGGCCGGCCAACAAGTCCAAGCTGGCCACGCAGAGGTCCGTGCCGGAATGCCAGTCGACCGTCAAGAGGGCGCTGGACCTGAGACGCACCAAGAACTCCTCCATCGAGTCCACCATCAGCCTGCCCAACCAGAAGTCCCTGGACAAGAAGCAGGCGAGCCTGCTGCACCAGAAATCTATCAACACTCAGTCGGACATCATCCTCAGTGCCCAACATTCCATATCGGACGATCGCAAGGCGTTGAGAGATGCCTTATATCAGGGAATATTCCATCGCCACCGTAGAACGATATTCGCCGTCGGCTCCTTCTTGAGAATGCTGAGAAGTAAAAATTCTAATTACGATTCTATCCGATCTGATTCAGATGATGTATAGCTATAGTGATATAGTTTTGTTTTATTACTTGTTTTTAGTTTTAAGGTAATCATACGAATACATCATCTCTTTCCATACCATCTCTATATTAGCGAACTTTATATTTTGTATCATGAACTAACAACTCATTCAATATGTTTACTTGTCTGTAATATCGTGAGCGCGTACCGTACCTCCAACATCAATATACGTTCCATCTGATCAAACGAGTAAACACTTTACAATGTCATGGAATGATTATTTGATAAAACGTACAAAATAACATTTATGTAATGTCATTGCAAAATTGTTACATCTTCTAAATAATTCATTATAGAGAATATTCTAATAAAACATTTGAATAAAATTTGTAATAACAAATTCGGTATCTCCATATTTCTTTTCGTAGGAATACATCAGTCTTTGAGTGCGCCCTACGATATCACGGGAAGGAATCTTCATTTGAATCTCAAAAGATGTTCAGCAACAAATGAAAGCTTTAATATTTAAATTTTTGCTGCTCGTAAATGTTACTATGGTGTAAAAATTGCCTTATAACTGCTGAGATGGTGTATATCTTAAGAATATATTCATAGTATACTTAGTTGTTTATAATGGTAACATAGACAAATTATTATTCTTATTATCCTCCATAATACCTATACAATAACATCAACTGTATAATTGTTGTTAACAAATTATCTCGATTCAGTTTGAAGTATTATTATTTTATGACCATTTGATGAAATTAAGAGATGATGTTTGCTTCATTCAAAATGTTTTTATCTCAAATGTTATCGTTATTTCAAATTGGTGGTGCCAAGTTATTTATCACTAATTAAATTTTACTTGGTGATTTTTACTGTTCACAATATTTAATTAAATTTGTAAATAAACAATCTGCCAGCTGCAAAGTTTACATGAGATTATTTGTTGGGAAACAAAAATGAAACGTATTAGGAAAATACTGTCTTTATACAAATCAAATTATTTTCTTTATTTCGATCGAACCTTTTGGTTCACATCATTTTGAAAAAATCGTGTGTAGGTGTGTATCAACAAAGATTCGGTTAAATCTCTTTACTTGATGGTAAACATTGTTTGATGGTTCTTTGTTAAACACTATTATGATAATATTCTTTAGTCAAGGACTGTACGATCTGGTCCAAAGTTCTGACTATAGTCTACCAGAATAAATTGGATAATTGCTCTAATAGAAATTTAAAGCTGAGTTTGATAAAACTCAGGCAATAGAACATATATCTGTGATTAATAAACGGTGAATTACATGACCATCTAACGTGTAAAGAATTTCTAGTCTTGTCAGAAATGACTGAATATGAAAAGAAAACACTATTTTGATACTTTACTTTCACAAAGAGATAACTTTCTTTGGTTTCATTCATTGGTCATTATCTCCTTTTAATATCTTTCATATAATAATAGCAAATTTAGTCAAACAAATAATTGTTCTCTTTTATTATTAGATGATTTATTTGATTGTGGGAGTGTATTTATGTTGAAACTTTCTTATGTTTATTGCGAAATAATCATTTACTGTTTGAAACCGTTCTCAATCTTCAGATTGAGAGCAAAGGTTTTGAGAATTCAAGGTCAAGTTTATCTTGTGTTAACTTTGTATTACTCTTAAATAAATACTTATCATTTTACTCGTGCATTTATCGGTTTAAAGTCGAATCAAAATAAAATGAGATGATAGTTTGGTAATAAAAATCATATGTATGTTCTTGAACCAATTTCTCAATTGATTTTTCATGTATCACTAAACTCGGTGATTCTTCACTATACAAATTGCAAGTTCGACTTACAATTGAGTTTTATAGCTATCTCTGGTCCAGAGGTCCTAAGTATAGAAAAAATCTCGATTGTGGAATGCTATTTGTTTAATAAATAATCCAGTTCTCACGAATAGCATTCAGCCGCTGAACCACAGAAGATAGGCTGGGATAATTTGCTTGTTTTACTGTTATAAACTCCACCCTATCCTTTAATTTTCTACATAGCTTAGGATATAGGTTTGCTCTGGCAGTGCCTCCTATGTGGAAGTTACATTTAAAAATCTTTTTCAAATGCTACTTTTGACATCTGTAAGTAAATATATAATTTCATATATGTTGAAAACAAAGCTCGTGTTATATTCCCCTCTTAATATTCTATATATATATATATACTCTCATTTTGTCTTTTAGTGGACAATATGTCAGAAGAAGCAAAGAATATGTTTAAAACCAAAGAAAAACTTGCGTACAATTCTCATCTACGTTTCAAACTCCTGTCCACATTTCCCTGCCTATTTTTATAGTAAGCACAGAAACACACCATAATAAAACTTTAAACCATTTTAATTGAATGCTTTAAACAGTATGCAATGAACACAGTTTCAGGCATGTAAATTTTGCGGGATACATTTCAATAGAGATATTCTTTGCCTAATGATTCTCAAATCTCTGTTCAAAAAGTTTTTAATGATTAATTAAACCACCAAAATTGTGAGTCTGAAAAATATGTTAATACGTAGTAGAAACCAAATTGAATGTTGTTAACAAGTGCACTAACATACGTGCGAATGTCACCTGCTATCTGTTGGCTGGAATTATTGTAAACTCGGAGTCCACGCGACGTCGGTTTAAAATAATGTATTTGTAGTGAAAAGTGACTAAGTGCTTCAAAATGTCTGTACATAGAATATTGTAGATAAAGTTATTGAATTAAATAGTGAACATAGAATAATAAAACGTTTAAAAATACATTTATTACGTAACGGTTTTACAAAATTGTCTCTTTTCATTTGGTGCCAGGGTATATATATAACTGCTTCTTACAAATCTTAACAATGTGATCAGATTCTGTGAGACTGTTGAAGTTTTGTTTTGTATTATACAAATTCGTGCATTCCTTCTGTTCGGGAAAACGTTAAATTTAATTTATTTTAATACTCGAGTAGTCATCGGCTTTTCATTGCGTTGATGTATCTAATGAACCAAGAATTATATTTAGTTTGAATCCGAATATTCTCAACTTGGGAATTGAAAGTTTAGTTGTTTGTATTAATATCTGATTAATTTCAGCAGCAAGGTCAATCGGAGTTATAATTTTGGAGTTTCTATCTTCATTTACAGTTTATATTTTTTTCTTACTTTTACTTCGGTATCTTTGATTTTCCATTATTAATAAAATTCTCTTTAATTTTACTTTGTCAAAACCACAAATATTTTAGAATATTCCACATGTTTCGGTCGTATACTGACCATTCTAATTTTGTTTTTTGAGAATTGAGAATATTTTTAAGAATGGTTAGTTTTGTCTGAAACATGTCATTAAATATTTTTTGGTTTTAATAAATTAAAACTAAAAAGTATATTTATTTTACATTTCTTTCCTTTCTCATGCAGTGCTAGATTATATTGGCTATTGCCTACTGGCTTCTTTTCTCAGATCAACATACATCCTAGCTGTGATCTTCAAACATTTCCATCCATCTATTGCCGTTTCCACAAATGCATTATTTTTGTTCATATTTCAATATTTGTTCTTATAATATGATTTAGTTTCAATATGTATTTGGAAATTTATAGTTTGGTCATTTAGCATTCTTCTTTCCAATTATTCAGTCACTCTCGATTTGTCTGTAATTCATTAAGTTAACTTTGCAGCTTGCAAAGTTAACTTACCAAAAACTTAAAATTAAAAAAACACTTAAATCAAAAAACTTACTTTTTTTTAAATTTCATTTTTAAACCAATCTTTGGAGAATAAATGTTGCCATCATCGGTATTAATTATTATATTTCCAAAAACTATTTTTCTGTTTCTAGTCCAAACTCCAATGTGGGCTTCTGAAATATGTTCTATACCCTGATTATATAAAATTTTCATCAAAAGGTTTTTTCAAGTTAATTTATGAGAAACACTAAAAGACTCCTTGCGTTTAGGAGCATAACTATAGAGAACAATGTCAGTAAATGTTTTTCTTGGTCCATTCCATAAAAATACACGTAGTGTTCATATTTTTATTGTAATTTTTATGAAATGGCATTATCATTTGAAATATGTGTGAAATATGTGAATTTTAGAAATGTACAATAACAATTCACCTGGCTAACAATCCAATGTTAAAAATCTAAAATATGTGTTGCAAATTAGTGGCTTATATTTTAATATTATTATTTCCATATTCGGCACATTGCTCGAATATTCCCATTATCTTCTCACCTAATTGGGATTTCATTGACACATTTCTTACATTTTTGTCTCTGGTTATTTTTTTTTTCGGTAATACTGTGTAATGAGTTTTGTTGAGTACTAAAAATTATGAAAATTCACAGGGTATTTTTGAGCACAGTGTAATTCTCCTATCTACTGATGTTTCCTACATTTAAAGTGAAAAGAAAATATGATATATTTTGCATTTTCCAATTTGCAATGTTTGATAATGAGCTTATATAGTTGAATTTTTGGATATTTATTATTGCAGTCGTAATGCTAAAAGTAAAAATCGTATTCATAAGTATTTACAAATCTATGTAATCTATATTACCACCACATACAAAGGGGCTTTGTTTGGAGTCAGGAATATATCATTTTGCTGTATTTGTCTCATGTTCTCTGTTTTCCTTTTACTCCTACTTGAAACTGCAATCTCAAACCGTTCACGCTGTTATTTCTCAAAGTAGATGTAATATATCCATAGATATATCTACTTTGCAGGCCAGCAATTTACTATGTAACAATATAGTCACTCCTTCTTCCGCCTGTTCCAGTTTATTATTTTACGATTATCTGCTCAACATATCTGTGGTCACTCTCTTGAGCACTTACCATGCAATAAACCAGTGCAATAGGTTGTTTCATATGTTGTTAAAGAAACTTGTCACCTATTCCAACACTTTGGATGACATCAGTTTCGTTTCCCATACTTATTCCTTATTCTCGCATCCATATTAGCTTACATATCCCAGCAGCATGGCATAGTCTTATGTTATTTGCGTGAAATACTGTAAATTATTATAGTTACCTCGTTTGAAGCAGACTGGAATTTATTAAATCTGTAATTCGGCATTCTGATATAAATCTTTCTACTCTCCTACTTATATGAGTATTCAGACAGATCCAAATCAGTGTTCACACCAGTGGTGTACCTTCCATAGAGACATGTTCAAAATTATACTATTTTCTTTGATTTGTAAATATAATTACTTAGCATGCCTGGACAGGGCTTATATACCAATAATAAAATATCAATGATATTGAAAATATCCAAGAGCAAACCTGGGTTTTGGGCTTTTATAGAACACACACCAGTGATTCACACCCAAAATATTACAAAGAAGGTACAGCTTTTATCTGCGTTCTTAATATTTGTAGGTTTCACTATAATTATTTGACAGATTTAATGCGAATCTATTGCAGATCATTCAGTTTACAGTTATATCAATACGCTGATGGATAGTTCCCTTAAGAATATAACATGCACACACCAAGAAAATAAACTAGTTACATCTGTGTGACAATGATTGATTTATTTAAAATGTGAAATGAATTATGCTTAATACTCACTCCAAATAAAAATGCTCCTTACTACCGATGTAGATGTTATTATTTAACATGGTTAATCTTGAGGGAATGTCGTCTTGTATTTTCTATGGCAACTTTACAAGACATGAATTGTTCCACCACACCTTGTCTAATTTGTATTGCAACTAGCCTAATGATTATATTCTATATATATGATACATAAATAAAGTGGAAATGAAATGGATCAAAATAAATCTAGCTGCAGTCATAGATTAATGTGATTCGGTATAATAAATTAAGGATATTAATATTGCATTTGGTTGTCCCTTAAAATTGACTGTTAAAAGTATAATAAAACCTTGTTATATAGCTGTTAGATGGAGCTTTTGTACCAACATTTTTGCTAACAATGAGAATATAACATGTAAGATATTTATGCATACATACATTAAATATAGTAATCATTTTTTGTTATCTTGTACAATTACAACACTGATGATTTTGTTATAATTTAAGTTGTACTTTATAAAATTTAATAAATGTTAGGAGTTAATTATTATTTATAGTTTTATTTTTTATTATACTTTAAAAATTGCAACACTCGCTGATGATGTATAGAAACATAGGTCATTCGCTGGTTTTTGGCCATCAAGTAGCCTCTCCGAAATGGTAGGTAGAGAGGATTGGGCGCCACACCACTGTATCCTAACATATCGTTCTTCTTTATTCACATTCATACATGTTCTGCGATTATAGGGACTACAATCAGGCTCATCGATTAAAATTTGACTGATCTGATCATGCCAGGATTTTCTTGGATTTAATTATTTTGTCATTCGTCAATGTAACTTACATTCTGCTGAGAGTCGCTGTACAAGATAGCATGTGCCTTATGTATTGGACCTCTCCGCAAATACGTAAACAGCTGTTGCCCTCTCAGCATTCCGTTGCATTTTTACAGTTTTCTCTTCTGGTTATCCACATTGTCGGCCTTGTGATCGAATGGTTACAACACTTGACTAAAGTGTTAGAGGTCACGGGTTCGAATCCCACTGAAAATGTGATTAAAAAATCTTTCAATTCAGATTTTAAAAATATATATGTGAAAAAAAATATTTAAAACAAATCAAAACAGCAAGAAAAATGCATTTATATATGTACATTTACTTTCTACTGGAAAAGAGTGGTAGATCTTATATCGCCCTGGAGCAATACCACCGTTCAGTATTATAAGCCACATGAAATAGATTTATCCATGTATCATGATTAGAACTGAATAATCAGGTTTTCAATCTCATCTAACTGCTACACAGCATTTACATGTGCAATTGTAATGAATGTTACAGATACAGATGGATGGTGGTGTTGTGGTGTCTCATTTGTAATGTAGGATAAAAAAAATCCCAACTGGTTTAGAGATTTCCATATTTTACAAGGAATCTAATATCCTTGTGCTAATTTATTTTAGACACATGTTTCCATTATATTCTTACCATTCTTTGAAATCTTTGCTTTAGATAGCTGTTCCTTGATTAGTCATATCATACTTTCGATAGCCAATGTGTGCTACAATTGTTTGTCTATCTTGATGCACACCAATGTGACTCACTAAATTTTGCCTATTTAATTTTTTACATACTAAATGACATTAAGAAAATATTTCCACTTGAAAACAGAACAGTATAGAAGTTATAAGAGTTGAAATATAATGTCATGTCAAACAAAAAATTATCCAAGAACACCTGAATGACCGTTCTCAATGCAGTATTGATGCCAACACTGGTGTTTAGAAGTGAAGCTAGGATCTGGCAGAATAACGTAAGTAAAATAAATGCCATTGAGATAAAATATCTTAGAAGAATATGTGGTAAAAACGATAAAAACGATGTATTAGATTAAAGCGTGATTGATAAAATAAGTAAAATTTATTGAGATGGTTTAATGTAGGGTGAATGGGTGCAGAGAGGCTAGTACAGAAGATCTATGACACAAATGTTGAAGGTTTGAGATACAGGGTCTACCCAAGGAAAATATGGCATGATCAGATCAACCAAATATTTGTGGATGACTGTCCATAGTCGTAATAATTGCAGATCATGTATGAGGAGATATATGAACAAGAGCGAGGTATGTCATGATAGAGTAGTGTGGTATTTGATCCTCTCTGCTTATCTATACATTTTTGCTGCGAAACTATCTTTGCTGCAAAACAATTGAATTGATAGTGATGGTGTAATCTTTTTATTTGGTCCAACTATCAAACGCAATATATTATATATACAAATACTACAAATAATTATTTTAGAGGAGTAGTTATTGTCAACAGTGAGTGATGCAAATATCTGTTATAACATTATTATCTGAAAATTCTTCGGCCATCTTATGTGTACGCTAGTTTATAATATATTGAGAGGTATAATATATTTGTTGAGATATTTCTTGAATTATTTGAGAGTACTTTTATACTTGCTTACATTCTATGATACCTACTATGTAATATATCTGATTCTGAAACAATCAATGCAATAGCTGTGTAATCATGGGGAGAAATAAATGTTGTTTATTCAGGTTGGGAAACATGGATGAATCTGTTTATGCAATGTGCAATACTGAATGACAGCTAACCTATTTCGCAAATTCTGTGCCACATATTAAATTAAGATAATGTTGATTTTTACATACATACACGTTTTTGGGATCTTTCTTGACCCCACCATCATTACAAAATTGAGAAACTTACTCCTACCATTATCTTCCCTGAATTAACTTCCACACAATACACTGTACTACTCATTTGAGGTGTTCAAACCCCTTCAATAAACTTACAAACATTATGTTTACAATTATTACATTTGACTCATATTCATTTGACATTCTTCTAAACAATCGTATCTCTATTGGAATTATTCCATTTTCATTCTTCTTCTATTTATGACCAAATTGTCCATACAACTAGTAGCAGATATTTTTTAACTTTTTATTTTCTCAAAATAAATGCTTTCACATCAAACCACTTTTAGAGACGACGGGCACTGAAATGCGAAATTTATTTTAATTAATCCAGATCTCTATGTTGTTTAATATCTCAAGCATTGGCAGTTGTGGCTCCCATAAGAGTGTAACAATATCTTGATAAATTCGTTATTTTTCTCAATATGTAATTTCATGTGTAAAATGATATACAGCTTAAAATTTGGACCAATGTTATTGTACCAATACATTTTATTTTATATCTCATATATAGAAAATATGATTATATACAATTCATCTGTTTCTCAACGTTGAACTTGTTAGCCTCATGGTCTAGTGACTAGAACACTTGACTAAAGTGTTGAAAATTACAAGTTTGAATTCCATCACAATGAAAAAAAAAACCTTTTTCTCACTAACCCAATTATAAGTCCTTTCTTTTTGTCCTGTTTCTGTCCCTTAACTCCCACATGGAATCACTCAATGCTATATGCTAATCTCAGTAGTGTCTCGTATATGCAGAATTCAATTAAAAAAGTAAATCTATAATGCTGAGATATACCCATCAGATATGTCTTATGTATTATAATTTCTATTTAGTTTTAATACTCTTGTAATAAAATATATCTGTCCAAAAACATTTTGTCCAAATTTTAAACTGTACAGTCCAGTATATTAATGTGGCTAAATATTTAGCAGTGTATCAATATTGATGTATTCACAAACATTTATATAAGAGTCTGTTTAGTTTTTCATCAAATAGTTTAGTCTGCAAGTCAAAGACTTTTGGGTAGTCATGTCGTGGTGTGACATTTTGTTTGCCAACGTTTCGGACCACATTGCA
>JAPMAF010001407.1:0-11164 GCA_026537445.1 Silvatares holzenthali
ATTCATCCCTTTTCGATGCCTGCAATCAATTATGCGTGAGACTTGATCAAACAATTTTTAGAGTGGTAATAAAGGGTGTTTTAACAAGAGTAGCTATATTAAATTTTAAATATCACACAGTTTTTTTTGAAGAATGTACAATCTTTTGATGTTTCGATCTATTCATAAAGTAAGGATGCAAGAATTATGTATGGAATAATAGATCCATTACTTATTGAGAGATTTTAAATCTTAGATTAGATTCAAGGTTCGGTTCATCGTGAACTTGTTGCCATCAACTTTGACTTTTGAAAACTTTCAGAGAAAGAAAACCTGAGGTATTGTTAAATCCAATCACCCAAAGGGGGTACTCTACAACCAAGGTTTATCTTATACGATAATTTTATTGTTTTTTTATAGAGTATAACAAGTGGCACATGCCTTCAAGATCCATTCCATTCATTTTAGTCGTTCGTTATTGGATGTATGTGTGACGACAATCCTAGAATTTTTCGATTAATCTGTTATCTGTTAATGTTTAACAAAAATACGAAATATCAATCAATTTTTAATAATTATGGACTGTCTATCGTCGAACAGTCAAAATGATTTAATGGTTAAAGTACAGCAGTTGTAGGTCTCGTGATCTAGTAGCCAGGACACTTGACTAAAGCGCTGGAGATCATGGGTTCAAATAAATAAAAATCATTTTTCGATTCAGATTTTAAAAATACACTAGAAAAAGTACATAAAAATGCACTAAAATATACGTATACTTACTCTGGACTGGTAAAGAGCGGTAAATTTTGGATTGATTTGAAACAATGCTATCCTTCAGTAATGTACTCCACGTGAAATAGATTTATCTAAGTTTCGTGACTTAAACTGAATAACAATGTTTTCTTTCTCTCCTCCTACAGCTATACAACATTTACTGTGCAACTACACGGTGTCTAATGTATAGTATACCATAAAAAAACAGCAACAAAGAATATCACCAATTCAAAATTGTTCAGTTACTAGGATATCTATTAAATATCGAATCGTTGAGCGCATACATAAAAAGTCATTTATTTTATTATTTAATTTAAATGCAGAGTAAATGTTGAAATAATAATGTAATTTTACATTTAATATTTTATTATAGTTATCTTCTTGCCACAGACCACCACACCATAAACATCCGCTATTGTGCGTAATACAACTTCTAAACCGTGAGTAAATATTTCATTATATTATACCTCAGATATTATACATTATTATTTAACATTCGTAACACCAACAGAGGTATTATTTTAATGTTGTATTGTGAAATAAAAACTAAACACCGATAAACCGTCGAGCTATCATCGTTAGCAGCTTAGAAGATTAAACGCAAACTCTAAATGATGGTCAAGTGTAATCGTAATCAGCAGCTTTCGAAAAAAAAGGTTTCCGACCGAAAATTCAACCAATTATTCAAAATGATGAAATACTATATTAATATGAATAATCGGTAAAGGAATAAAATATGTGCTGTATAATACACTTATTAAGCCAATATTGATGTATGCTTCTGAGACTTAAGTCCTCAACAGGGCCAATGAAAGGCAAATCGCAACGTTTGAGAGAAATATTCTTTGCAGGATATATAAACCTGTGAATGAAGCTGTTCATTGGAAGATATAACCGTGAGCTGTAATGCCGTATTTGGAAAACCTGTCATCATGGGTGGACCATATAATGAGAATGAGTGATAACTATATTAAGTGCCTGAGTACCACTCGACCGCAAGTGTTGAAAGGCCGAAGGACGCGGATGGACGGCGTGGACAAGGATGTAGCGGCGCTGGAACTAAGAAGATGGAGGACGATCGGGATGCATTGAATAGAGAGAATAAAGTTCCGTAATACAGTCAAGGCCCACTCAGGCTGTCGAGTTTATAATGATGATAAATAAAAAATATGTAATACACAATTGGTATTTTACTGTGAGTTCTCGTAAATGCATCACGAAAATACGCAGATAGAGAACTTAAGCGGTAACGTTGAGCAAAGATATCTGGAAGTGAAGCTTGGATAGAAAAATAACGAAGTGAAGTAAATGCTGTTGAAATTGTATCTCTTAAAAGGTTTTTATTATCTTTCAATACACATGAGACACCACGACACCACCATCCATCTGAGTCTGTAACATACTGTACAATTACACATGTAAATGCTGTGTAGCAGTCGGAGGAGAGATTGAAATCCTGGTTATTCAGTTCTAGTCACGAAACATGAATAAATCCATTTCACGTGGCTTACAATACTGAACGGTGGTATTGCTCCAGAGTGATATAAGATCTACCATTCTTTTCTAGTCCAGAGTGAATATATATTTTTGAATGCATTTTTTTCGCTGTTTTTGATTTTTTAAACATATTTTTATACATATATTTAAAACCTTTTTAGAAAAATGCATTTTAAATACATTTTTTTTCACTCCAGTGGGATTCGAACCCGCGACCTTCAGCGTTCCTCCAACGCTTTAGTCAAGCGCCTTTAACCACTCGACTACAAGACTGACCTGAATTGTTGGATTAACAATACATGATAGTATAAGGAATAGAATGTGCACAGTTCCAACTCTTTTTTATATTATACTATATATGAGACACCACGATACCACCATCCGTCTGGTCCAATAACATTCAGTGCAGTTGCACATGCTGTGCAGCAGTAGAAGGAGAGAAAGATTAACTGGTTATTCAGTTCTAATCACGAAACATGGATAAATTATTTTCAAGTGGCGTACAATACTATTACTCTTTGCCAGTTTATAGTGAATATGCATTTATTTTGTTATCTTGATTTTGTAAATATATTTTTTCACACATAACAATTTTGTAAATATATTTTTTCACATATAACAATTTTGTAAATATATTTTTCACATATAACATTAAAATGTGAATGGAAAAATGAAGTTTTCTTTCTTTTCGCGGAACCTGCAACCTCCAGTGCTATAGTCAAGTGTGCTAACCCTTAGACAATGTAGAGTAGTTCATAGAAGCACTAACGGTCACGGGTTCAAAATGTGAAAATGCATTTTCCAATGGCAACTCAAATTATAAGCTATTTTCCCTAAGCTAACATATTCCTGTAGCACATAAATCCCGATATGAATTATCAATCTGCAAAATGCAAAAAGTTAAGGAAAGGATTACTCACTGATATTGCCTAAAGGCAAACCGTCCCTTTACTACATGCAAAATTTAAAAAAGAAATGGAAGAAAGGAAAAAGGAAAGAAATAATGCATAATTGATATATTTAAATTAAAATGTTTTTGTCATGTTGAGCTAATTAAAATAGTAATTGAGAAGCTTATTAATACAATTTGAGATGCGAATGTAAAAAGAAAAGGGACCATGACAATCAAGGATTTGACAGATCTATGTTTAAAATAAATTTGTATATAATGAATTCAAAATTTTTGACTTAATGGTTGGCGAGAATTTAAACTTATTAAAGAGTAATAAATATATGATGATAATTCAATCGGAATTGTTCTATAGTAGGTGGTAAATATTTTGCACGAAATTGGTAGCGAATTTCCTCGACATTCCCTCACATATTCCACGAGCATTTAAGTATTCTCGGTGTGATCACGCCAAGTGTTTGACCACAGCGCAGCTGTAAACGTTTCGTGTTTTTGTATCGCCTTTTACAATTAAACGTCTTTGACAATACAGATGGCGAGCTGGAAAAATTCTCAGCTCCGAGATAATTTGGCCGTTACAGGAAGAGAATGTTTGCACCCTATCTGGCTAACATTACACGGGATTTCTTTTGAAATCGGCCGCCTGTTGTTTGTTCAACGAATTCGAGAGTTTCAAAGTTTGCCTTTCATACAAAACAAGTTGTTTAGTGAGACGAGTAAAACCATAGTTTTTGTACACGCCGCAATAATACGGAGATGCCCCATCAAGTATGCAGAATTAATTCTATGGATTTATCGCGTTGAATGAAATAGCGCTGAATTTAAATTCCTTGTCATTTGAAAAATTTCTCTTTGGAATCTCATTGCAAGATGCTTGAAGTCCATATCTGGTAAGTCATTCTATAATATGGCTTTGTTTATCATTTATAATTTTTAACATGAACTAGTTATGTTGCGAACGTTTACAGCTTAGTTAGCAAAGTAAGGAAATAGTAATAATTTATGTGGCGTACATAAAAGAGATATATCTAAATAAATGATGGGGTGTAAAGAAGATAAAAAAAGGAATAAATTATTTTTCAAATTTTAGAATGAAATAAGCACAATACAGGCAGATCTTATTTACGATATAACTACTCATATCTACGATTCTATATCGAGAAGAAGCCCCAAAATAACAGATGAATCAGGGATGCTAGTTCCTAAGAACGACCTCTGTAATAACATTGCTATAAGAAATACACTATTCATCCTTTTCATTTGCGCATCAATGATCGATAGTTATTTTTTTAAACACTTTCTTTTAGTAACTATGTGGTTTTTTGTTGCCAATACTTTTTTAGTTTAACTTTACAAAAGTATGTAAAGCCATAATTAACATTCATGGGTTAGCTTAAGTGCGGAGAATGGATATCTGTTCTCCATACAGCATAGAAAATCTACGTCAAAGAGAGACGAAGCGATTACAGAAGGCTTATTAAGGAATCATGGTATATTTCTAGGGCATTTAAGGAAGAGTAAGAGAATATTGGGTGTGTTAGTAGCAAAATTGACACATTTTAGATCAAAGTTCGATTCTCGTCCATATTTACTAAAAATCACTTAGTTACATCGTAACATTTTGATACTATTTTCTTGAGATCTCGATGAGATTCTATCATTTTAAACCAAACGCAAACGCTTGATGTCTTTGAAATAACTTCCCAACGTATAACACTGCAATGTGACCTGCATTGGCATGTAAAATGTGATAACATGTTGTTAAAGCAAGTCTTTATGTTGTCTTTGAGTTGTAGTTATTGTTGCAAGAAAAAAGAGCGCTTTGAGCCGCAAGAACACCAGTAAGAGAAGAACTTCGTGGCTTTTGGTTGCGAGTAACATCTGACGAAGTAAAGATATCCACGATATTATGCATTTTCCAGTAAGTGAGGAACATTTGTGAATAAAAATGTGCGTCATAGTAAATCGAATTTCGTATTATTCAAAGTCGTATTAGTCGCGATAGTACTGTATTGTATTCAAAATTGTCAGATACTCACACAGACGTGATAATACGTTAGATACTCACCAAATTATCCGAGCGGGTATGGCCTAGGCAAACCGAAAGTTGTATATCGAAATTAACACTACAGATGTGATAACTAGACGAACGTATAAACGGTTTGCATGTATTCGGGAGCCACAACCGGTTTACAGCTTCATTTGACATCTATGTAAGATATGCCTCTGCTCCGCCATAACGAAGAAAATGTAATGCCCTCCGAAGAGATGAATCGATTAGAGGTATCAAATTTTAACCACTTTATATTTACTTGACTCTGATAATATTATTTTGAGAGCAGACACTATCTTAAGTATTGATCGTACAGCATTTCAACGCTGTAATTGAATATTTCTTCACTGTAGCACTTTAAACGACTATTTTAGCTAATCCTAATGATATAAAATATTATTTAGAATTTACATTAGAAACATTAGTTGAAACTTGTAAAATAGCTATCGTCATTTATAAAATTATTTAAATTTCATTATCTTTCATCATCTGATAATGAAAATTGTCACACCATATCAGTTTCACGCACGAATATATCGCAGATCAATTTGAAATTGGTATTTTTAACTGTTATTTATTTCTCATTAAGTTTGGATCGAGTCAAATCTATCGGCTTGTTGGTGGATATCTGTTTATTATTATTTTTTGTTTTAAATAAACACCATATATGTACAAAACATACCTAATACACGTAAGAAACAAAATATAAAAACGAAAATAAAAATTATAAAATTAACTTTTCTTTTGCACGTGCATGCTGAACATAGATATATTTAAAAGTCTGTTTTATAGATTCCTTATATATCCTCTTTCTTGACTTCATCTATCTAGCGCATCTGTTGACGTTTTCTATTTCTTATACCAGACTATGGGCGTCTGAGGACAGTTTCGCAATACAACCAGCATACTCTTACATAAATCTAGCAACCGTTTCTCTGATATTCTGAAGCATTGATCTTCTTTCTTACCAAGTCATTCAAAACTTTGTTATTCCTATACTCTTCTCGATCTGACTCATAGCTATTTTTGTAATAATCCTAAGTATGTCAATTCATGAATTGTCTCTAATCATCAGCTTCTAGTCTAAATTTCTTATTTAAACTAGATTATTTTTTTGTTTAATGATAAAAAATGTAACTAATTCTTAAAATTTTTAGGTTGTAATATTTGTGTTTTCAAAATGGTGAGACAGATTAGGTACTAACACAATAAATTAAGTAAATCACGACGCTTCAAGTTACTTGAATACATATTCATATTTAACTGCCATACACTTAAATAAGTTTCGATTCATATTCAATTCTTGTAGTTCAATTTGCCTAAGAGTCCGGAGTCCCGAGTCCTTGAGTGGCAGAAAGTCACATAGGTAATTTGGTATGCACGAATCAACCCTTCTTATGATGTGTAATGTGTAGTGTAAAGATGTAGTGAGTAGTGTGCCGACTCGCATACACGGGAATCATTCTCACGGCTATAAATGTCCCGCGGTCCAAGGTTCCTTCGGGGATGCTTAATCAGATGAGAGCAATTTGCATAAGGCAAACCAGGTGAAAATAATTCAAACCCTGCGTTCCTCAAACGTGGTTTATTACAGTTACCCCATTACTTGTTGAATTCATTTAAGAACCTTTCTTTTAATTTTTATTGGAATACATGTTTTATTAATAGCATGCATTCGAACTAATAATGTATAAAATTAAATATAGGCAATAGTTAATATGAAGAAGTTTGAAGGAGAATTTAAGGAAAGATATGTATAATTAAAATAACGTTCCTTCAGGTGCACAAAATATTATTTAAGTGTAGGTGAATTTAAATGAATATCTGACTGCGTATAAAAAATATATCTGTTTTAAAAGTGGAGAAAGGTAGATGGATTTTAAAAGTATTTTGTAAAATGGTGGATAAATGTTTCCGATCTATGTTTCTGAACATATACATAGCTGTAAGACTACTTATATCTGATTAGGATATCTAAAAGTGTGTAGTTGTATCAAAGCGTGGTTTGTTAAAATGACGAATATATGCGATGGAATTAAAAGAGCAAATCGAAAATGGGCGAAACATGTAGTTAAAATAGATGATCAAAAATGAACGATGAATGACAGTATTCTACAGTGGTATCCTAAAGGAAAGATAAAACCTAGAAAACGTTGGAGTCTTCATCCAACAGTGGATTGACAATAATTAAATATGATGATCAAATCAAAATCAAATCCGTTTATTTATATAGCGCCATTTAGTAAAATAGTTTCACCTCAAAGGTGCTTCATTGTTATTTTTTACAACATATCGTATACAATAAAAACATTTCAATTTAATTCCCTTTGAGAACCTCTGGTAGTACGGAAGAGTGCAATATGCGTATGCAAATTCGCGAAATAAAATCGGGAGCAAACTGCTTTAAAAGTTGAGAAATTTCCGTCTCCCCTTTCGGATGTGTGGAACAATGCGTGCACCGCAGTATTCATTAAGGGCACTTCTACAGTTACCATGCGCTCCTTTGCATTCGCGGTTCCACCCTTCGCTCGCCTAGGATTCGTATAACTGCAGTAATTTGCATATACAAATTAACAAACTTAACCCTGCATTTAGGGACATTTAAATTGGCCCCTGTTACAACTCGTGAGCGGCTAAAATTGCTCGCATGCTAATATGCGTGACTTACCTGGGAATATTATTTAACTGAGGTGTGTGATTTGTATGAGAACTGTTCATCGTTTATCACCGATGAATATTTTTACGCAGTTCAAAAGCATTTACAAATATGGTCTATATCCATCCATTATCTTCAGTGATTGAACATCTCATGATTGAACACCGTTTCAGTTAATTCAGTCTCAGTGATTGAACAACTCATGATTGAACACTGTTTCAGTCGAAATATCCACCACCCTTTTCTTAATCTTTCCGTCTTGGGGCGTAGTGAGAACAACGTTGAGTTAAGGTCCCGTCAGCTCCTTGATTTGATCTGTCTTTCTTTCCACCAGCTTCTCTAAACTATCACTTAACAACATGTCCAAAATAAGATTTTTTCTAATGTTTAGCTCCTCTAAGTCTTAAAAGCGTCCAGCATATCTCTCTCATTCTTACTTAGAAGTGCTGTAGAGTACACTAGGAAGTGTTGTAGAGTACACTGGGATCAAACAAATCATTGCGCTCTCGGTGATGACTTTGTTTTCCATATTCATATCGGTGTTGTCATTGTGATGTTTCATATGACTTTACCCTCAAAATCAGTGATATCTTTCATATTCTTGAAAAAAATTGTTCTCACAAACTGTCCAAAACGATGTTTTATTGGACCTAATTTTGTGTATTCATCTTAAGGCTCTATATTTAAAATAAAAATATAATTTGAATACCAGTAGGAATAAAGAAATTCTAGCTCATTCAGTCATAGTCAAGAAACATGGTTAAATCTATTATACGTTATATTTCGTACTGAATGTTCATATTGTTTCATGATGATACCAACCTAATAATCTTTGCCAACTTTGGGCATTTTTAAATTAATTTTTGGTATTTTTGTATTTTGCATTGAACAACATATTTAATTATATATTAACTTCGTCCGTAATTAAACCCGCTATCTTGAGCATTTTAGCCCAATGTTCAATGATGTTGTAAGCATTTGCCGACATCGTATCCCGAATAAATAGTAATAATTTCTCGGAGAAATACCTCACATTTTATCGGCTCAGAATAAATCCGTACAAGCATCTCTTCCCTACATTTCATTTAAGGAAATCTGTAATGGAATACTCGTATGAGTTAATTATGTATTATAATAATTCTTTGCATTTTTTGCTCTTAATTAAACGGTGTGATTCTGGTAAAATAAACTGAATAATAAATAGTTTTCTTTGAAGAACGAAATAAAATTATCTTATGAATTGAGCCATTGGCAAGGGAATTGTGGCATTATTTTATCTAATTAGAGTAAAATAATTGGTATGCATTTAGGCTTAAGATAAATCTTTACGGACTATGTGTGTTTCATTTTGCTAATTAGGCTGCTTATCAAGAACATTGTAGTTTTCAAAGATATATTAAAGACATTCGCACATTTATTAACAGCAATATGTGAAGTTAATTGATTAAATGTATAATCAAATTGAATGGATGACTTTGCAAAATAACAAAAATGTTAAATACTTTAGATGAATAAACGTAGAATAGGTTAAAAAATATGTGTATTTTTCGTTTAAAATTTAATTTATTGTAGTATAGATATGTTGATCAATGATATTTAAACATGCGGGCGTCCATAGCGGGGCGCGTTTTGATTGGTTTAAGATTTCGCAATGACTTTGCAAGACTTCACCTTTAAGGAACACGAGGTAGGTGAACGTGGGAGATTCATTCAATTTCGAGCCGTCGGGGAATAGAGTTAAAAGAATACACAAATAAATTCACCGTGTAATAAGAGACGCATAATAAATTCGCTATAAACTATTGGATATTATCGAGTAAACAAATTAATATTTAATCGAAGTTTTTATTAATTATTATACGTACCGTGTAATTAATAAATAAAAAAAATTGTGTTAAATTGGAGGGCCAAATATAACACTTTGTTTGAAAATGACGTTATATTTATTGTTCGGTCTATGACTTTGTCGTGCTATGTCTTCTTGTATTACACATCATAGGGGCGTGTTAAGTACTAATGAAATCGGGATTAATGCAAATATCTACCTGGACAAAAACGGGCTTGCATCCACTATTAGTGCACAGAAATCTAATGTCGTATGGATTATATATTCTATTAGTTCCATAACTAATGGTGTTTTATTACCATGAATAAAGCACCATTTGATCTTAAGATAATAATTATATTTTGTATTGGTTCAAGTCTCATCTCTTTGTCAGTAGAATTTTGACTACATTTAAAACGTTATTTTATTTAAAACCTAATAATTCCTGACTATTGTATTTATTCATAAATATTTCGTTGCCTATAATAGATTCCGTGTTAAATACAATTTTAATTTTAATTAATATGTGATTTATAATAATTGAATACTAAACGTAGGGACGGATGTGTCGTAGATCATAGATACTTAGTGTTGCACAAATTGTTACAAAGGATCCTACTGGGATTTTAACTACAGTGAGAACAGATAAATCATAGGATGGGTAAATAATTATGGGAGATCCATAGATAATAAATAAAAGAATTGAATAAATACATCATTCACAATTTTAGACACCTTAGAATTATTTAAAATTTCAATCGTGACTTGTCATGTTACTTTTGTCAAATCATTTGGATTCATTAATTAGAAATATGATTTTAAAATCAGTGTGAGAAAAACCTAAGCTAAACTGAAAAATACGGCCGATAATTGAAGTGCTTTTGAACGAGCTAGATTAATTTAAATAAATCAATCTACCGTGATAATATAATGTGGAACATCGGCAGAGAGCAAGAAAGAAGATCTCCTAAAGCTAAGAATAATTTTTTATACTAACCCATCACATTATTTATTGACTTGTGTATATATGCACTGATTTATATTGATTGACGCCACCTACATGAGGATGAACGTTATTGTACGATGTTATTAATACTTATTCTTATTTCTTAAGAATCTAGTTTATTGATTTTTTACGAGGATTTACTTAAGCCGTTCATTGCGATGTGGGATCACCTTCGTTTGGATACTTGTGTACCACCATGTTTGGTTGAAGTTGTTCAGAAACATACGTGTCACGTTCTGTATGCTGTTGAAATTCATGTATTTTCGTGATCATCTCAAAATATATGATACTGTCTTAAAATAATCTACTGCGGTTTGTACTGTTAAATAAACAAATAAATACCTACTATGATTATTTTCGTAGGCTTTCACGACCAAAAGATTCACAAGTCAAAGACTTTTGGGTAATCATGTCGTGTTGTGACATTTTGTTTGCCAACGTTTCGGACCACATTGTAGTGTCCA
>JAPMAF010001410.1:0-11157 GCA_026537445.1 Silvatares holzenthali
ATATGACTTTTTATTATATTATTATTATTTCAACTTTGACATTGTATTAAATATTTTTTTCCATTTCATCATACATGCTCGACAGCTGTTGAAGCTCCTAACATTACCTCCATAAAAATGTAAGAATCACGTTCCTGCTAAGTTGTTTTAGGCCTTCTCTCATATTTGCACTGTAGATCATTTTATTATTCTTTCATTCGCCATTCGCTCACGTTGTTTAAACTATCTAATACATTTAAATCGGCATTTCTCCGATATTTTCAAATTTTGTTTTATCACACAGTATCTTTTCGCAAATTCTACTGCATTTATTCTGCTTTCATAATTTTCCTTCAAAGTCTACGTTCCCCTGCCATAGCAAGATTATGTATCGCTAACAGCGATTCTTTTGGCCAATTTTAAAGGGCACGATCAGATGTTAATTTCAAATATAAAATAATGATTTGAATTTCATAATTTTAGAAGAGCTAATCAACGTGTTTGTTGCAGTGTTCAACACTACAATTCTATTGATTTGTGAGTCACAACTATCCTTCCCACAGTGGATCCTAAGTACATAATTTCCCGGATTGTTTCTAGATCTTCTACGCTCGAATAAGTACTTAGCTTACTAAAAAAGGTTTTTCTTAATTAATTTTCTGCCTATTTTCCTCTATTCCCCGCTCTCCTTTGGCCCATAAACATTTTGTAACTTAGTAGGAGAATGGTTTAACTCGTATAACGTCAGTAACAAGCAAAGGAAAGCAGTTAACCACTTACCGAAGGCAACTTGGGAAAATTGCATTTGTGAGTTGAAATTCTCAAAGAACGGAATTCAGAAAGAAGCGAACGGCAAAGCTTTCAGGAAGCGCTGCAATATTTTCTAACTTTGATTGCTGCAAATATCTAGAGTACACGGTACAACTTCAATTCCCATATGATTCGTATTCCAATGGAATAATTTCACTACGAGAGAGATTTTTATACTTTATATTTATGGAATAAATTTGTATCTGTACATTCTTTGAAATTTTCGAATAAAACATAAAATATTTACCCTTTAGACCGTTTTCAAAGAAGATTTTTGAAATATTTAAGTACAATTCTAGACGCGATTTCAAAAATTTCCTTGAAAATAAATACGTCTTAACTTAATGGAACGAGATGAAAAGAAACGGGAGCAGCAAGATTATTCAAATTAATTCTCCTTTATTTTTAATTGTAAATTTGTCTATTTTTTATTTATCCCTCACATACCTGAAAATTGTAATGAGATTTTGTCATTAAAATGTGATTTTCTCACTACATGTCACTTTTCATCACCATATATCACTTAATGAGATCTCACCACCAAATACAACATAACGAGATTTTTTTCATTAAATATCAATCGAGTAGGAGTATACACCCTTCTATCAATTCAGAATAAATATGATTTAATGTTAATTATTATTTAGTCGTCCAGTCTCCAAAACACTGACAATAATACAGTATAATAAACTATCTAGCCACTCGCAGAAGGGGTAGGCAGAGATGATCGAGCGCCACACCACGCTGCCCTGACTCATCTAAATCAAACAATTCCTTATGCTAAATCATTCTCAGCGATTATGGCGACTGCGAACAGAGCCATCGATTCGAATTTGGTTAATCTAATCGATGACACTCTTAAATTTCTGATCCAATTAAATCAGCATATGACTTGGAAGAATGTTTTTTCTCTTCATAAATTTAAGTAACAACATTTTCAAGATATTTTAAAGGTCAAGGAGAGAGTTTATGAAATTTTATAAGCAATTTAAAACTACATCGAGGTATTGGGTTGAAATGAAACTCAATTCAAGAGATTACGACGAATTTACCAAGCACATTAAAAATTCTTCTAATTTGTTCATATATTTAAGAGCACTATTTAGTACCAAAGAAGCGTCTTGGCAGCTGTAGTGTTCTATCTTCTTTGTTTCTCTTCGAACATATAATAAAATATTATGTATTACAATATACATTAAACTATGTTATATACTTTCACACACATTTGTCATGTCAATCTACTGTATTTTTTGTAGTTAATTATTCTATTTTAAGGAAAATTGATATATGTTATTAGACTACATATTTTTATACTCTTTACGAAACATTTATATAATGTCGATCTATTATATAATGTGCTTGTACAGTATGTCAACAGACATTCGACGAATCAACATTTATATAATGTGCTTGTACAGTATGTCAACAGACGCAGACGGGTCGGTAGTGTCATGATGTAGCAAGTCTAGTATAAGATCAAACCATCTCAATACATTTTTCTTCATTTTATTAATTACAAGAAATGATTAAAAAAATATCTAAATAATGTAAAAATATTTTAAATTTAAAAATCAGTTTATAGACATTTTAATACAACAAATTGTAATGTTTTACCAAACGTCAAAATGCAGATAAAAGTTTAAAACCGCTACCAACTTTCACTGAATCATTACTTTTCTACTATTTTTTTACTGATTTATCACCAACCATTAATTGAACGAGTTTTTTTAAAGAATCGTTTTTTTATGAACGGTTAATTTTTGTGCTATGTAATTAATTATCCACTATTGCTAACAAAAATATACTTATGTGGGAACTTATTTAACTTTAATGAGCACGTCTATTAATGGCATATTTAGATATTAAGTAACCAATATTTTGGTAAATGATTTGTAGTGATTTATAGACAAGGATACTTCCAGTAAAAATGTAAACATTTGCTTGATATTATATTTCTATTTTTTTTATCTTATACTACAGATGAGACACCATGACACCACCATCCGGCTAATTCTGTAACATACTGTATGATTGCACATGTAAATGCTGTGTAGCAGTCGGAGGAGAGATTGAAAACCTGATTTTTCAGTCCTAGTCACGAAACATGGATAAATCTATTCCACGTGGTATACAACACTGAATGATGGTATTACTCCAGAGCGGTACAAGATCTGCCATTCTTACTAGTCCAGAGTGAATATTAATTTTCAAATGAATTTTTGCTGTTCTATATCTTTTTTCCAAATATATATTTACACATTTTTATTTTTAAAATCTGAATTGAATAATGCATTTTTATTTTTTTCTCTCTGGCGCGATTCGAACTCGTGACTTCCAGCATTCTTTAAACGCTTTAGTCAAGTGTTTTAACCACTCTACCAGGAGGCCGACAAATTATCGTCTTCGGGTTATTTTCTCAAGGTTATTAATTTTCAAGGTTATTTGATAGAATAACATTATTTTCATGATGACATTGTCCTTTTGATCGGTTAGTACAAAAATTTAATTTTCTTTTAAAATTTCTGTTAAAAATCCAAGTTGATTAACTCTTACGGTAGTGATATTACAGTGCAAACGCATTTTATTATAACCATCGTAAGAGTTGACAGTTGACAATAAAAATAAATCAATGAATTGCACTGTATTTTAGGTGAGTTAAATAACTTATCCTACAGTAGATATCGGTTTTATTTTGCAGTAGATATTGGTCATATTTGTTGTTTGTAATATTCTTGTGGGTCATATAGCACTCTTTATAAAACTTAACTTACCTCTAAAGTCGAAATCCTCGAAACTTAAAACTTCCTTTCAACACATTTTTCTCTTCAAAGTATTTAATAAATGTCAGAAAATATATTTATTTCGTTATTCCACAAAACTCTACTAAACCATAAAAATTCTTCAGTATAGAAGGAATTAACGTTATTTTTTTTCATATTTTCTAGGGCTTTCACGACCAAAAGATTCGCAAGTCAAAGACTTTTGGGTAGTCATGTGTTGTTACACTCCGTTTGCCAACGTTTCGGACCACATTGCAGTGCAGACTGCCTTCTCTATACAGACTGACTCGCCCTGAAGATGGACACTGCGATGTGATGCGAAACGTTGGCAAACGGAGTGTCACAACACGACATGACTACCCAAAAATCTTTGACTTGCGCATTTTTTTCAATTTCTCTTTAGTTATTTTGTGGTTCTCCATTTTTATGAAATCATGTTAAATTTCTTTGCCTTAACCACTAGATATTGTTTTCATTAATCGAACATGTGTCGACCATATGCTGGCCATGATCACGAATACCTTTGAATTTCTTTCAAAACATTTGTTGTATTGTCAAAACATCACACCAATTCCCAAAAGGGGTAAGCAGAATTGAGCACCGCTTATCTTTGTCTTGCGAGTAATTTATAACATACTGTACAATTGCACATGTAATAGCAGTCGGAGGAAAGATTGAAAACCTGGTTATTCAGTTCTAGTCACAAAACAAGGATAAATCGATTTCACGTGGCTTACAATACTGAACGGTAGTATTGCTTCAGGGCGATTCAAGATATACCACTATTTTCCAATCCAGAGTGAATATATATTTTTAATGCATTTTACGCTGCTTTTGATTTCGTTTTAAATATATTTAAAATCTGAATAGAAAAATGCTTTTTTATAAACATTTTTTTTCCACTCCGGCGGGATTCGAACCCGCGACCTTTAGAGTTCCTCCAACACTTTGCCTTTAACCACCCGACCACGAGACCGACAAAAGACCAGCTTCCTCCATATTCATGCATATCGTCATAAACATACGAAGGTTGTTGAGGCTTTTGACAATGCCTTCGATAAGAAGTTCAGCAATTCATTGTATTATTTTCTATATTTATTCCTGAAACAATATAGCCCTCGTATATTAAAACGAAGTTATAAATATTAACATATGTCGTTCACAAATTTATATCATTAATGACAGTTTTACATATTCAATACTTTTATGGGGAAAATGTGGGTAAGTTACAAAAACAGATATTTTTAACAAGTTTTATTTTTTTTCTTTTATATATTTCTTTTCAAATTGGTTGGTTACTACCGGTCGACTAGAGATAAAATAAAATATGTACAACGATATAAAATAAAAAAAAATACATTAAGGTTGATCTCCAAATACAGCCACATTACAAACTAGCGGTAATTAATTTGAATTTGTGAATCTAAACATTAGTTGTAAATGTTCATAAACATTTTAACTGTACCTAATTCAATAACTGTTAAATCCTCTAAGTCCTGACAGAAGATAACGTAATTTGAGTATTTAAAATAAGATACAATATTTAATTTCTTCTACGCCGCTAGTTTAAAATTTATTTCATTTCGAATAAATCTGTATGCATGTGATCGTTTTATTCAACATTTCGCGTCGAAAATACAACGATCATTAAGATAAGGTTTCGCATCGCTTATCACATATTAATATTCAATAATTGAATCACCAATTTACAAAATAATACCTTAGTACTTACCTCCTTTCCGATGTTATAATCACAATTCTGAAGATAGCAGTCAAGGTGAGAATTTAATGTAATGAATTATTCAGGTATCATTATACCATATTAGCCGCATATTCAATGATATTAATCCTCATTTTATATTACAGTGTAAATTATGTTAGTTCTAGTGTTGCGGATAGCAAAGTCCACAGAAATATTGGCATTACGACGATGTAAGTAAAGTATGAAACGATCGCTATTTGAAAATTAGTGATCAAACATTTTGTTTTCAAACCCACGTTAACTATTAACTTTTCAATCGCCTCGGAATATCCTACAATTCCTATTCACTTATTTATTGCGATTGTTTGGATTATATCAGCCTACATAGCGGTGTAATCAATTGTACATTGATGAATGGGAAGTAACACGTTATTAATTGTTCCGATTTTAGTTTGTTTATAAATATTTCATCAGTTGCCAGGTCTTTGTGAACAGCGAGTGTCTGCAACAAGTGAACCATTATATTTATTCGGATTGCATGGTGGTAGATCGTAGATATTGATAGCGGAGTGGCTGCAGGAAATAAGATTAACGACACCGTGCATTCAATAATCGGCACTGATGCACTCACTAAGTAATCGCAGTTGGCAATACATAATGGGGTCCAAAAAACCGCTCCATAGATTGCTCTAAGATATATTTAAAGTTATAGTTTTATCGTTGATTTTTATTATAAAATTGGATATATCTCCGAACAATCATGGCTTTTGGGATTCAGTGGAAGAAACACCAATGGTTACTATATGGCATCGAAACGGCAAAAGAAATATGAAAACCGTATAAATGCTGTGGAGATGAGATCTTTAAGAAGAATGCACGGGAAGACCCTAAGTGATAAAATTAAAAAAAGAAAATATCATAATAGAATGTCATTTAATAGTAACAATCGGGGACAGAAAGAAAGTTGAATGTTTGAAATGGTTTGGATATGTCAAACGAATGGATCTGCAATGGGAATGAAGTTGGTACAGCAGTACGGGAAGCTTAGAAAACTAAACAGGTTTCTTAACTTCTTAACGCAGGTTATGTTAAGAACCTAAACAATCAAATATCGTTTCTAACTAATAACTAACAACTCATACCGTTGTAAAATAATGTTTACATTATTAAGAATGGTCAGCATATGACCGAAACACGTAGAATTTAATTAAATATGTGCGGCTTTGCCAAAGTAATAATATGAAAGTGTTTTATTAACGTTTGAAAATATCAAAACTACCGTAGTAAAAGTAAAAAAATCAAAAACAAACACTTTTCCATCGTAGTCAGGTTTTTATAGTCAGATTCATTCTAAAGGACATTGCAATGTAGTCCGTTATATTGCACGACATTACAACCCAAAATTCTTTGTTTTAAGAGTGCGTGAAACTGCTTGTATCTTATAGTTTTGATAATCTCTTACTTTTTTTTTGAATTTGCCGAAATAAAAATTAAGTCATCTTGCCCCTCATCAAACTTTTCAACGAAAGACATGAATTTCATTTTAGATCTATACGGTATATTTGCTCTATATCAATTTACCCTTGTCACTCGGCATGATATAGCATTACATCTAACTAAAACTATGCTACATTATTTAATAAAAACATTTCTGTCTACGAAAAGCGCTCAAAAATTATTTAAACGTTCGCGTTATTGATTTGTTGTCACCGTATTGTACACAATTAAAATCGCGAAATACGCTTTGAAACGATGTTAATTAACCATTGTTTTGTTTAACAATAGGAGGATATGTAATTTATTATTTGGATTCTTTAAAAGATATTTCAATGTGATCACATAACTCGGTTTCTTTGCGGATTTTTTTATTTTAAATTAAAAAAATACGCTGTGTTAGAGATGTTTTCTAATTACTTGTTATAAATATATATCTTTAATGTATATCGCAATTCAAGCAATTCGAGAGAGGCTTATGGCTTGACGACCTTATACTTGGAATAAAATGGAGCAATCGATTAGAACTTACGAACAACGAAGCAATCAACAGAAAATACTGATTTCTTCTTCAAATGGGATGTCTCCTTCACGCACTCAGCTAGGCTAACTGACAAATCCAGGTGCCGGGATGATCAGGTTGAGGCCAGGGTGAAGCTCGTTTCTAGAAAGTTAACTGCACTATAAACTCGGAGGTTTTGTAATAGTCCTCTCTCTATATAAATTCCAAGTGCGTCCGATAATTGAATTTGAAAGTCATCTATGGTCTGGAGCACCTCTGTACCTGAAGAATCTTCTCGATTCCTTCCAGAGGCGCGCCATCCGTCTGATCAATGGTTCAACACTAA
The DNA here is from genome assembly GCA_026537445.1 of Silvatares holzenthali. Classification (NCBI taxonomy): domain Eukaryota; kingdom Metazoa; phylum Arthropoda; class Insecta; order Trichoptera; family Pisuliidae; genus Silvatares; species Silvatares holzenthali. The sequence continues at coordinate 7,614 of JAPMAF010001410.1, forward strand.
AAATGACCTTCAGCCGATGGTGCGTAAGAGAAGGGATATGCCCTGTTTGTTCTATAGGCACAATCACGGAAGGTGTCAGTTCTTTCCCAAGAACTGACAGCACTAATTCCTTCGGCTGATGCTTTTGGTTGAGCCACTAGATATGCCATGTCTCATCATCAAATTATGGTGGACATCTCCCGAATGAAAACTAACAGGTTGTCTACATCTTTTCTGTGTGTTTGTGTATCTATCCGACTGTGCCGGCTTCTTTTTTCGTCTTTCATGAAAACATGTATCTCTACAAGACTCGTGTCATCTTCTTAACTTCATACTACCACCCCAGCATCGGATGTGATAGATGTACCCGGTGAAACTCCTATGCAAAAAATGCAAAGTTTCTGCTTTCAATCTGTTCTTATATCCTTAAATATCTCTTCCCCTCTTTCAGTTCCATCGCAGCTGCTGCCTGATGTCTCTCAAAATAATTTAAGTGTTTGATGATATACACCATCATCACTGCACTTTTAAGATTGTCATTAATTTCATCAGTAATGTTTCAGTTTAAAGAGAGATGATTAGACGTGGTCAACGGTTTTACCATCTACTTGAAAGCGTGTGGTTTCGATGGTTCTTTCAGGAATAGATTAATGGAAGACTTATTTCTTGATGCTTATGCATCAAGGCAGCCTGGAAAATATCTACTTTTAGACACTGCAGATATAAGTTACTGAGAAACATTTTGTTTTCGATCGTAAAGTTGATCGATCCAATGAATACCGGTCAAATAATTATTTCTGATTCCTTGTAGTTTGCCTTTGACCAGGTGCAGGATCTTAAGAAGAAATTGTTGAAGAGCGTGGGAACCATAATGCATTCATGTTTTGCTACAGGATGAAAGTATTTTTTCCAGATTTCCGTGGTTAAGTACAGTGAGAGTCGTGCCGTTTGTGATTAATGTATTGAGACAGTTTGATCATTTAGAGCGAATGGGTGCAGAGAGGCTAATATAGAAGATTTATGATTGCGTCGAAGTAGAAGGTACGAGATACAGGGATCGCCGAAGAAAAAAACATGACCTCATCAGATCAATCAAATATCGGCGGATGACTCTGTCCGCAGTCCTAATAATCGCAGAGCATGTAAGTGGAGATATATAAAGGTGAGCGTGGTAAGAACTGTATGTCAAGATAAGATAGAGTTGCGTTCGATACTTTCTACCTACCCCTACGGGGAAACAACGTGATTGTGTATTATATTGTATATTGGACTTCTCCCTGTTTTCACCTAGTACGGGTCAGATAGAGGCCTGATAATGTGTGCAAGTAATCCTGAGAGTGTAAACCAATACCGCGAAAGCGTCTCATCTGGTATATTCTTTTTGTTTGAAAAATTCAGAGATTTGCGTAATGCAGAGGCGGTAAGGTTTCCTCCGCCGAAAGGAATCTAGGCACTTTATTCCCGCAATACGGCCGAATTATGCAAAGAAATGAACGCTTCATTATTTACACGCAGAGAAATTGAATACGAGTTCCTCTAGGGCGCAATAGAGTTGAGATGTCATCCGGGTAGGCCCGGGTAAAAATAGCACAAAAGCTGCAGCCCGCTCGACAACGCGGTTAGTAGTTTAAGAGGAATCTTCAAGCAGGCTACAACACGGGTACATTCATCTCGCGTGCAAAGAGCTGTCTCAAGCTGTTCCTGCACGTTCGCGTTGCTTTGAGGGTAGTACATGTATTAAGACGAACGTCATACAGGCTGATTATCAATGAATTATTTTCGAAAAATTTTCTAAGAGTTATCATATCAACAGCATTCATTTTACATTCGTTCTTCCCAAAAATATGCGAATATCCGTTGACATGCATTTTCACTCAACCAACTTCATAATTGTGCGCCACGATTTATCCTTGATTCGCGACCAGATCTGAATAACCAGGTTTTCTCTCCTCCTAATGCTACACAGCATTCATATATTCAACTGAACTGAATATTATAGATACAGGTAGTGGTGTCTCCGGTATAATACATTAAAATGGGTTTCAAATAAGTTTTTTTCTAAGAAAAAATAATCAAGAAAAAAAAAGGTAAACGGAGTTGTTAAAAATTGTATGAATTGGTTTGAAAGCAGTATGGCGTGGTTCTGAGCAGTAGCTAATAAAGAATATATACTTTAGAATCACCAGTCGTTAATAAGAGAATAATCAATAATGAAAGAATAATAAATTTCGCATGTTTTGTTAAATTTTTAGCATACTTATAATTTGGCAAATTCAATATATTCAAACCAGCAAAATAAATGTTAAAAATCTGGGTATCCGACATAAGATTGTAAAAATATACGGAGAATACATAATTCCTAATATTGAGCAATTTCCTATTAGCGAATGATCTCTTCCCATAAATGTTGGTAGGAAACCTTAATTAAGTTTCCAATACAATCTCGCTTAAAGAATGTACAAAACATGTTTTGAATTTGAAGATTTTTGCAATTTTTTTTATGTATAAATCTGTTTTAATCACACTTATTTTAATATAACTACAATTTTTTGAGTAGTGCCACGTATTTCAACTCAATTAAGTCATTTTCGTACTTCGATTGTATAATTTAGAGTGGAATAAGTTAAATAAATATTTTCCATTACGATTAAAAAAAAGAGTTTTCACTTTGTAATTTATCATTTTGTTAAAAGAGTTGGCGACGCGTTTCGGTTTTTTATCGAATCATTTTCAAGCACTAATAGTTAATGCTTGAAAATTGTTTACGCGTCGCCATAATGGAATATCGTAACTATCACAAAGTAACCACCGAGAACATCAAAAATAAATATTTAATAAAAGTCTCCAAATATAAAATAAATTTAACAAAACTATCATCGTAAGCAGCTGATTGATTTTTTGAAATTTTATTATTATTGTTTTTAAATAAAAACCACCCAAGGACGCGGTATATTTTTGTTACTCTTCTGGGAACATTTTAAAAAAAAACATTTCAAAATCATCTCAGACAGATAGTTTCGCATCGATGCCGGAAGAGTCCAGTAAAGTTTGTTATATGATTTCTTTCTGGTTTCATCCCCTTTACAATATCCTTTGAGGAAGCGTATCTGAGCGTACATTGCTGGTCATTCAGAGAATCAACTTGAGATACAGTGGCTCTAGGTTATGCTTGCACTTGCACTTCAATCAGCATACGTTATGTATGACTCTTTCCGAAAAACGAAGCCGGTGCAATTCCCTGGTGTGTAATATGAATCAACATACACCAAGACAGTTGTGGCTTATAAAATGTGCATTGTGTGATTTAGATAGAAGATTCGAGGAAACATTGATTAGCATACATATACAACCATTATAATAGTAAATCATTGATATGGTATTGACGCAATATTGTTATTTTGAAATAACGCCACATAAGGCAATTGAAGGCCAGAAATGTTGATACTTTTAAACGAATGCTTTTTTTTTAAATTACATTTTCACTTAAATGTCGCTACACGTAAAATACAATCTATCAAATTTCTTGCCTTTAATTGTATATTTTGATTCGCATTATATATATATA